>VWZW01004119.1:155603-177148 GCA_013397115.1 Edolisoma coerulescens
TTTTTTTTTTGATAATGCAAAGTTTGTTTGTTTCCTTAATTAAACTCGAAATTTCCCTGAAAAAAAGGGAAGTGCCTTCCAGGCTTGCAAATATTTTGTTTGCTCCATTTTACTGTTACTGTTGTGACTTTTCTATAACGCCAAGCCATGACATTTACCTAAAAAAAAAAAAAAAAAAAAAAAAAAAAAAAAGAATAATCTGCCCACTGGAGTGAAATTAAGAGAATCTGATGATAGTAAGGATTACTATTAGTTACAACTGTGTAAATGTGGTATTTTATGGAGTGTGGCTCCACATTTTGCAGGGGAGCTGAGAAATAATCAGATTTCTCCTCTTTGGACAGCTCAGAGGACAATTAAAAGGTAATGATAATCTGAAAGATGGTAAATAGTCACTCTGGGGGTATAAACAATCCCTTCTCATTTATTAACATCACAAGAGTCCTGGTGTCAGTTTAGGGCAGCTCAGCTCACCTTCAGTGAGATGTTTGCCATGTTTCCTTAGGCTGAGCTTGGTCTACTGGTTAAACAAAGAAAGCACAGTAATAAATTATCTAGAATATACCTGTGCTCACGAGAGGCCGCTTTAAGCTTGCACAGCTTGTTATTTTTTCACGTAATTTCTAATTTATTTTGTACTTTAAAAGTTTGTTTTGGCTGGGATTGAAATTTAATTTGTTCTTCAAAGAAACATAACAATGGAAATACAGAGAGGAAGCTTTTGTTCTCTCCCTGGGAGTTCTGAAAGGTAATAATTATGAAATGATAAGATTCTAAATGAAAATGTCACTTGCAAAGGTTGAGGTTGAAAACAGCACAGACCTGTGTAAAGCGAGAAAAGTCACTTTTGATTCATGAACATAAATAAAACCAGAATGATTTAGTTTTAAATCATCTGATGATTTATTGTATAAATATTTTATAATTTTGAAAGGAAATTCTTCAAAGCGCGGATGTCTGCGAGAACACAATGCAGCTTTGCAAAAACAGCACTCCTGTATTATTAATAATAATAGTAATAGTAGCAAGATTAATAAAATATCATAAACATAGACTAGAGGAATAGTTATTTGTATAAATTCCAACAACTGCTGTTCAGCAATACCCTGAATCAGATGTAGGAGTAAAGTTTTAAATCGTCTCCGTGCTCCGTGTTGTTACAGTGATCGGTAAATCAATGGCTCTGTTTCTGCCCTACACAGCCAAGGTTTAAAGCAAATATATTCCTTCAAACTTAGCTTTATACACTGCATTTCCTTATTTATTTAACTCCTTCTACTTTCTGCTACCTGCCTTTCTTCCTCCCAGTTTATGTGTGAATGTGGATGTTTCTGTAAAGGGCGAGTCGTTGATATTTAGAAAATTGTGTTTACATACACATTACCTGTCTCCTCTTGTACATCTTAATCAGGAAAACTCTTATTGTTTGCTTGAACAAAGTATATTTTGGTGGATTTTTCCCCTGAATTATGTATGTTGGATTCTCCTTCTAACCTCAGGATTACGTTTTACAATGAAAACATTGGTTCAGCACTGGAGTTTTTGTCTGAGAGTTGTTGCTGCCCAAAAGAATGACCTGATATTGCTCATGCTGAATTTTTCCTCCTTGCAGTGACGTGGAGCTCCCACACAGGTATTAAATATTTTCACATGGAAAAGTTTCCAAAGAGGGGATGCTGGTGGAGGATGTGGTGTCAGATACAAAGGAGGAAGGGACACGGTGGTCTGCATTTCCTTGCTGACAGAAACAGCCTGGCACTGATTGCTATCTCCATCTCATTTCCATTTTCCCTTTGAAAGACGTCAGACAATATTATCAGCTCCTTCTCCGTTTTTTTACTTCCTCTGAAGTCTGGATATGACTGGTGACCCAGCTATCTTCCCAGTGTTCCAGTCCTTTCTTTTGGCTGATGCATTTATTTTGTCACTCGATGTCGTGCTACTAGTGAGGCTGGAGGAGCCCTCCTGCCTCCTGAGCTAAGGTTGTGTGAGATTTGACTTGTACTTAAAGTTACTTTCTTCAGTACCCAGAAGTTAGGTGATCATTTAGAGTGCACAAATACAGTTTGTGTTTCTGGCCTGGCTGGATAAACTTGTGTAGAATAACCTATCTAGAGATAGGTCCCAGTGGGGGATTAATTCATTAAATCTGAATCCATTTCTTGTGCATAAAGATGCTTTGAAAAATTAAGAGTTGGCAAAGAATTGTGAGGAAAACTGTGGTGCAACTAAAGCCAGGGCTATCTGTGTGCAAGGTTCATAAGTCATTTTTTTCCCTACAGCTCTATCTTGGTAGAGGGTGCAAGTATGGAAAAGTTTCTCTGCAATCCTTCTTTCATGGAATCAGCTCTTATTCTGTTCTTTTTTCTTTCTTGTACTGAAGGAACACAACAAACGTTGTATGACTGTTTTAGTTGGAAAAGGGAATTTTATCAAAACTGTCTGTATCTCTGCGTGATGGGTGATGATTAAACTCTAATTTCAAATGTGGCATATGGTATAATTCTTACTTGAAATGAACAAAATCGCTTACGATTACCTGAACCAGATCTGGCTCCAGGATTTTCAGGCGATTTTGCCAAAACAAACAAAAAGGCCACACAAGTATACATTTCAGTAATCAAATAAAAATTGTTCTAACAGCATTTATACTCCTTGTGTTCACTTTTAAAGTGTTATTTAAAAAGAAGTATCATATGATTTTGTGATTATTAAAAAAAAACTAATACTGTTTAAAAAGGAATTTGCTGGAAGATGTTCTCAGAAACTATTTTAAGAGCATATGCTAATTAGAAGGATAATTTTGTAGAAGTTGTACTGGATACCAACATTTCAAAGATCTTAAAATCTTCACTTACAAAGTTACAAGTTTGCAAAGTACTGAAATATTTTGTTCTGTCACTGTGTGATAGCAAATCTAGTAGACCTTCTATGAACTGCCTATAAATGACTGGAGGGTGGGTGGAGAAATTGGGGCGTGTAGTTAATATTCACATTTCATTTTGCCTTCTCCTTCCACTTCTTAAAAACATTTTTCTCATGGTTATAACGGGCTCTCTTATTTTACTGTTATAAAATGGACAATTTCTTGTGGAATACAGGTGAAAATGTGGCCAATATTTAAACCTCCTGTTCCTAACGTGGACATTAGCAAGACTTTTGTTGATTAAAATGGTGAAATTTATGGGGCATTACTCTTATTCCAAGTTTGAATTTTAGAAATTCAAGAGAAAAGCTACATAATTTGTATAATTATTCTTCGTTTTGTTGCACGTACTTTAGATCTTTATTAGTATTGGTTAGCAGCAGGTTAAATGATCATTCAATTCCTCAAAACAAATTTTGTGGAACATTTACACATCTTTCTAGAGTTATTTGTTTCTGATAGGAAGGTTAATGGTAGAGGATTATAAATACAATTTTCTCTTGCAGTTTGAGTTGTAGAACCTCAAAAAATACCTGCAGGACTTTTTGATGGGCCACATTCAGGACAATAATGACAATCATATGAAGAAAGACCTTAGAGTGGACCAAAATTCTTACCTAAACTTTTTACCTATTTTATAAAAGAGAATAAAAATACAAAAACCTTTTGTAGGTCAGTAGAAGAGTTTCTTACTGACCCCACTGAAGTTTATGGAAGTGGAAGTTTTTATGTGACTGTAGGAAATATTGCTGTAAGCAAAACAATGACCTCGCATTCAGACACGATCATGTTAAATCCCAAGTATTTGGCACGTTTAAATATTTCAATGGGCTTGTTTTTACATGTGAAGAGTAAATAAATATGGGGCAAAAATAAACCTTACTTAAAAAAAAGATGCTAAAGCAAACATAAAGGTATTGCATTTTTATGTTGGTCTTAAAACAAGCCCAAGGCATTCTCCCACACTTTTTTTCCCAACATTATCTCCACCTGTAATAATAAAACATGTCTTCTGATTACTGTGCTTTCTATTATCTCATGTCTGTGTCTAATTTATTTGCTACCCAGCCTTACTTTTCCTGTGTTAAAGGGTTCTTTTTCTTTCTCTTTTGGTAATGCAATCCCAGGCTGTGATAGGTGGATATGCCCCTAGCCCCCCAAATTTTTCTTGTCTTGCTGAAAAGAAATGTTTAAGATGTAAAATATTTCAGAGCAGGATGTGTCCCAAACTAGAAAATGAGACTACATTTAACTGATGCTCTTTTAAATTCTTATAAAGAGTAAGAAAACGTTGCTGCTTTAGAAATGAGAAATTGCAAAAACCCAAGGAGTACAATGAGTTTTAATGCCCTTCAAAATATAATACCCTCACAGTGATTTACAAAATAGTCATATATTTAGCATGCAAATGTGGTCATAGTTTTAATATGTATGTTGTCAAAGTCATTGGGACTGCTTATGCTCCAACAGTTAAACCAATATCCAGATTTTTAAAAAATCAGAATATTTGATCATACACTTAAGACTATTGATTAAATTAGGAGAGACTTTCCACAATCCATTTGCCAGGTGTGAAAAATGGATAAATCCATTTTTTTTTGTGCTTGGTGACTTTCTTACATATGTGTATTCACTGTATAGATCAAAAGTACACTTCCATACCTACTTTCAATATGGGTATTTTTGGTAAAAATCTCTCTGCAGGTCTAGTTTTAAGACCTTTGTGGTGTTACAGCCAGATGAAATACTCATCTCTTGAAGTCCATGTCAACGGGAGCCTTCCCATTGTTTTCCATGGATATTGAAAGAGGCCCTTATTATTCTTCTAAGGCATAGTGTGCTTTGCTGTGATCCCAAACCCATGTGATTATCAGGACAGAGGAGATAGTGTGTGTGAGTGAGTGATTTATGCTCTGCTTGTTTCTGTTGTCCACAGAACATGACTTTGCTACAAGACGAACTCTGATTTCAGGAAATTACGCACATTGTCAGCAAATTTGCTGGTCCTTCTTTAGCATTATGAACAGCCCATTTTTCATGTTTCAGAAATATTTTAATGCTGGACTTTGATATATTATTACCACATGGTCATATCACAATAAACTTTCCACTGCACACAGACGGACTTGAGGATTCCTAAAAAAATAGTATCAAAGGAGCAATGCCCCTGGGTCCCTGCAGAGATCCAAAGGAAAAGCTCTCCCTAGAGCTGGCTCAGTTTTACTTTTCCCATAGATAATCACAGTGCACAGGACTCAGAAGTTCTAGTCTCAAATTTACCCTGAGAATAAGGAATTTTGGGGAAAAATGACACACAGGACAGCTAGGAAGAAAGTTTGAAAGGAAAAAGTGCCAGTCTGCATAAAACTGGTGAAACAAAAATTAACATCAAGAGGTCAAAGTTGTTGATGTGACTTTATCTAGTAACAACAAATATTGATATCAAGTGGAATTTCGGGTATGGGAAAGCTATGTAAGTTCCTAATTTCTGCATGAAACACACTATGCTATGTTTTTGGGGATATTTTATTACCTGATGGGAAATTATGAACCTGTCCTGGAGAAGGGGGCAGGAGTTGAGAGTCTCCCTTGTCAAGAGGAATGGGAATTTATCTTTCCTAAAAGTCTTGTTTTAGCAGACAGAAGGAGAGGAAGAACTCATTAAGATTCCCCAAGAGTGGAAGAGTTAGTGCCAAGCCAAGTCTGATGGCCAGGTGTGTAATTTGGGAAACACGGTTTGTTTCCGGATGGGATTTTTTCCTCTCAAATTCCCTATAAGTAAAAGAACAGAGATTTTCTGAGCCGATTTGTATCTACACTGAGGGCAGGGTCATGGTAAGAGCTGAGATAGCTGAGAAGAGGGCTTTGTTTTCCATTATGAGCTGCAGGAAAGGCCAGAATGTCCATTTGAACTTCCTTCTCTATCCCATCAAAGTATCGGCCTGAGGATCTGAAAGCAAACAAATGAAATTAAAAAAAGGCCATTATTTTTTATCAAGCTTGAAATTTCTCTCTTCGAGGCTGGTCAAGTGCTGGAAGAGAGGGGCCCAGTGGGAATCTTAGGAAAGATTATCCTTGGAGGTGTTCTAAACCCAGCTGAGGAGGCCCTGGGCAATATTCTCTAGCTCTAAGATTAGTCTTTTTTTGAGTGGGTGATGGACTACAGGGCTCTAGATGTGCCACCCAAGCTAAATTATCCTGTGATTCCCTGACAAAATGAAGCAGGCCAAACCCAGACACATGTAGGTGAAGTTTGTCTTGGTCTTCCATAGTGTTTATTGACTTCAGGTATGTATTTGGGAAGGAAAGTAGGCCGCAAATTCATTTTCCCTTGCAACTTGATATTTTCTATCTATGAGACGCAAATATTCCTCATATCTTCTGGTTTTGGTAAGAGGCAGGTTTAACAATTTAAAATGGAATTAGTATAAGTATTTTAGTATTAAATATTATATAGTTTTAAAGTAAAATATTAAAGTATCAAAGCGCTTCGCTTTCTGCTCAGGCTCTTTAAAAACACTCTAAAATACTGAAGAACAGCAGAGAACCAGTGAGTCAAAAGAAATTAATGCAATACGTTGAATAATGTTGAAATAATGAAAATATCACTGGAATCAAAGAGGATCCCAGTGTCTCCCATAGCCTGCAGTCTGGAAGTTTGCAAATTCCGGCACTGGCAATGCCTCTCCACAGCATCCAGCTCTTCCCATTTGGAATTCTGCATTTCCTTCAGTGGAAGACATTTCTTTCTTTGGAGCTCTACCTCTTTTTCTTCCAACCGGTTTCAAACGTCACCAAATTCGCTGCCATGGGTTCAGTTTCCAAGCAGGCAGAAAGATTTTTTTCTAATTTTGTAAAAGATGGAGTCTTAATCCCTTGACTTTGAGTGATGAGGTTAAAGAAGTAGCTCAGATTTTTTTTGATGAAGTGAAGGATAAAGGGACCTTTCTTTTTATGTTCCTCTAATTCGTTATAAAAGTGTGAGCTTCCACTTCCACATTCAAGACTGCTCCTGGAAACTAATTTCGGGGTTTATACTTACATGAAAAACCTGTACCTAGAATTAATTTTACCACTTTCTTTCCCTGTAACTTCCCATGTCTTGTTTTTCCAGTCAGGAAAACTGAGGGATTATTTTGGCAATTATTATTTCCTCGTAACAGTAAAACCTCATCCACCATATCTTACATCTCATGTGTAACAGGGAGAAACTGAAAAGAGCTCATTGCATTAATAATTTTAGTCCTGATTTCCATATATTCCTGTTTCTTTGCTGACAGGAAACAAGTTTACTTTATAATGACCAAACAGTCTCACCTTTCCCTGCGTGCCTTCATTACAAGACAGAATATTTGTTTTGAAACCTGTGACAGATAAGTCTGTGTGGAATTCCAGGGTGAATGACATTACTGGCAGATAAATCTGTATGGAATTCCAGGGTGAATGATATTGCTGCCACAGAGCTACAACCTGGGTGAGGTCACCATACAGTAAATGAACAGAAAATTCGATATTTATAGTCACCCAAGCAGAACTGATGTGTTCTTCTGACTTACTGGTGTCCTTTCCATTTGCAAATGGACATTGCATCAAAGTAATAACTCATAAAATCATGGAATCACGGAATGGTTTGGGTTGGAAGGGACTTCTAAGACCATCCCATTCCACCCCTGCCATGGGCCGGGACACCTTCCTCTATCCCAGGTTGCTCCAGGCCCAGTCCAGCCTGGCCTTGGAGATTTTCAGGGATCCAGGGGCATCCCCAGCTTCTCTGGGCATCCTGTGCCAGGGCCTTCCCACCCTCACAGGGCAGAATTTCTCCCTATCTCTAGTCTAGTCCTGCCCTCCATCAGTGTGAAGCCATTCCCCCTTGTCCTGTCATTCCGTGGCCTTGTCCAAAGTCCCTCTCCAGCTCTTTTGGAGCCTCTTTAGGTACTATTTCTTGTGGTGTTCTGGATATTTTTTCTCCACCTTGTAAATTGAATTTCTTTTGATTTCTCTGCTCCTCTGGTTCTGTTTCTTGTTAGCAAAACTGAAGTAAAATAAGCCTTCCTGTGCAGCTGGAAAAAACTGTGTTGGGTTTGGTTGTGAAACAGGGGAAGGTTCAAGAGTTTTGAGCCTGTTGTTTTATTAGAATCAGTCAAAGTCCAGAAGTCCAATAGGTACAATTTGTACCTGGCATAAATGGGATCATTATTGTCCTGTCTTCTTCCTGGGAGCCATCCTGCTGCTTTCTGCAAGCAAGGGTGACTTAGGCAGAGGTTTTAGACCCTCTTCTTAATAATTCCCCCTTTGAACCTTTATTGCAGGTTTGGTCGTCTACCTTCATTTCCATTTAGCTGCGTTTACCATCTACCCACTACTTAAAAGATCTAAATCTGCCTGTGGGTTCCAGAGTTGTTGATCCTGCTGGATGGATTAACCAGTTAAAAGAGTGGGTTTTGGCTGTGCGGGTTCACGTGTCGGATCCGTTTCCCCCACGTCAGGAACACCACCCATTGACAGCAGGCCTCATCAACAAGTACAGTCAGGAAACGGCCAGGAATGTCAAATATTTATCCCTTTTAAAAAATTTAATATGTTCTCCTGGGGCCTGATTACAGAATTTTTTAATGCTTACAAATTTCTTCGGTGCAACAGTACTAGTTTGTTTCCAAGGAAACAAATGTACTTATACTGCACTGCACACATTCTTAATCATTAAATTCTATAATCTCCCTGCCTCGTTCTTTCTTTTCCTCTCTCTCTCTCCCTCTCTCTTTGAATGGGTAACTTCTAAAAATTGTTTGCCTTTTTTTTTTTTTTTAAGTGGAGTCCCCAGATACTCTTTAACTGCAGGTAAATTTTCAAATATGTTCTCAACAAAGCATTGTTTCAAATTACTGAAAAAAAACCCCAAACCCCTTAATTGTTGAGAGCTTTCATGAAATCATCTTAATCAAGATAAATATGTATTCTTTATTCTTCTGCTATTTAATGTGCAAATTTATTTTTCTGAAGCGGATCTTTAGTGTGGTTTGATGTGAAATGTCTGAGTATGAGTGATATTTAAAAATAAATCTTCAATGTATATTTTTTTAATTCAGGCTCTGCAGACTATGTATGTTTATGCAACACTGTTTCTATAAGGAAAAAAAGTACGTGAGCCTATAGGGTGCTTTACAGATATACAATTTACATATAAGATACCAGCTTTGATTTTTTTTCATTCAAAATATACTAAATATTAACTGAGGACTAATAGGAGCTCACTGGAGGGACGACACATTTTTAAAGTGACATCTTAGCATTCAAACCATTCATATTTTTCAATGTGAATGTAATTTTTATCTAAATGATTTCAGAGGAAAATTGATTCATTTGACTATAGTGCTCCTAAGACCAGTGGGAAGCTCATCATCTTAATATTGAATCTGTAAATCCTTTCCACTAGGGATGATTAACAGCTTTGTCAAGTGTTTATTTTACTTTAAGAAGAATATGTAATTTCCTGGCATAACTGAGACAGATTTCACTCTGTTTCTTCCTTTGCATGTCACATTCATGCTGTAGGTTAGCATGATCGAGCCTACCTCTATCAGACTTCTATTTTGAGCAGCAAAAGGATAGCCTAATAAGTTTTCATAGTTTAATGAGCAGACATCAGTTTGCCCTATGATTCATTTATACTTGATAAATAAAAACCCCTCAGCAGTCCTGATAAGAAGTAATAACAGGGAATTACTTCCAGATGGCACTTTTGCTGTGCTGCACGTGTGGTCTGAGCTGCCTATGGGATATAAACGCCGTGTTGGAGCAGCCATGTGCTGTTCCCAGGACTGGGAAGTGGTGGCAGACCATTCCTGGTGGCAGGACAAGGGCAAGCAGTGGGGTTATGTGGAAGGGTGCTCAGCTCTGTGCTGAGCTTTGCACGTGAAATCCAGGTGTTGGAGTAAAATAAAGGGAATGCGAAAGACAACGTCCTCCATGCCTTAGTTGGAATATCTGATCACCTTCAGATTCTTCATCACTTCCTGTGTCAGGCAATAAAAGGTTACTGAAACATGAACATCCCCTCCCAAAACCATAAATTTATATATATATGTGTTCACACTCATATTTTCCCATGTATAATTATTTAAGACACCAAACCCCAACGTCTTCACCAAGTCTTTCAGAGTTCAGGAAGTGCTAGGACAATGCTCTCAGGCATATGGTGGAATCCTTGGGGTGTCCTGTGCTGGGCCAAGAGTTGGACTCGATGATCCTTGTGGATTCCTTTCAACTCAGTATATTCTATGATTCTGTCACCTTTTTGGGGGGGTTTTTGTGACCTTTCTCTTCTTTGACTGCTCATATGAAATATATGAGGTTTGGCCACAACCTCAGTGCTGAAGAAGATACCCTGTAACAAAAGGAGTGAGAAAATGGTGCATCAAGAGATTCCTATAAAGCTTTGCCATTCTGAATTATTCTCACTTGTAGCAGGAAGGGGAAAATTCTGTCCTTGTGCTGCTGGTTGTCCAGCTAAATCTCAGCTTTTTGGGGGGTTGTGGTGAGAAGTGTAAATGAAGAGTTTAGCCAGTAATGAGCTCTGTATGGTTTGGACCTTCTTGTGCAGACTGGCCAAGTAACAGATTTCAGGGGGAAAAAAAAAAGAAAGTTTGCTAAAAGCCTTAGTTTCTCTTCCAATATGAGATTAATTACAGCCAAAGCGATCAGGGAATGCTCCTGCTTTAAGAATAAGTGTTGTGAGCGTGATTGCCTTCAAAACAGGAGTGACACAAATCTATTCTGCCTCTGAAAACGGTATCATCAAGTATTGTTTTGTTTGGGTGTTTCTGCAGAAAGTGCTCCGTGCTCTTTTCTCTCCAATTTCCTGCTCAAAGTCTAAAATAGAAATTGCAGATTAGAAAATCCTTTGAGAATGGGGTTCAGCAAGTGAAACTGCTTGAAGGTAAGTTTCATACTAGTTTGACTGAATTTAATGAGCCATTGTTAGGAGCCAAGCAAGCAAGTATTCTAGTGAGGCAGGAGGTATACACAAGCTGTCTTTTCAAGAAACCATTGTAAATCTGGTAACAAAGAGAGCCTGACTTTCTCCTTGAATTACCATGTTGACAAAAAGTCTACTGCATGCACTGATAGCAAATGAGATACATTCTGCTGGTAAAGAAAATCAGACCTTAAATTTAACTCTCTAAAGCCTAACGTCTAGGGCGAGGGAAAAGCCAGAGTCATGCTGAAAAGCAAGCTGTTGCTTCAGCGCAGAGCGAAACGCAGGCTGTGTGCAGCTCCTTGTTCTGAGACAGAACATTTTGTGCAACTTTGCTCTCTGATTAACAAATGTATTTTAATAGAGACTAAAAGGCATGGGGAGAGTGGGGAAAAAAAAACCAACAAAAAAAACAACAAACTGGTGTAGCAAGCTGTGTCTTTTACCAGTAGGGATTAAACAATTCGCTTTGTTACCTGGGAGGCACCAAGGTGAAGGTCTCTGGTTCTGAGGGGCTGTGCTCGCTCAGTGCTTGCTAACCTTGGGCTGGCTGCTTGTAACGTGTGTCTTTGCTGTAGCCTGAAAAGGGTTTTTTAATATTTAAAGTTATTAGTTTATAGTATCCATGTAATTTCTTCAGCCAAAGGGCTTTAATTTCTTTGATGTGCATCTCTGTTCCAGCTGGTACTCCTACCACTCCTGCTGTCTCTTAGCCCTAAGTAAGGTTTCTCTCTTTGTTAAAGCTGGTGCCACTGATTTATCTTCAGCTCTGAGAAGGGCTTTTATCCATTTTAAAAGTGATGCTGCTGAGACAGCTTTCCCTTGCCCTGAGAAGAAGATTTTTTTTATTCATATTTGGTGGTTGGTTGGTGGGGGTTGGGTTTTTTTTCCTTTTTTGTTTTTTCCTTTATAAAGTATTTTTACATAGAGGTGTATTTCTCTCACGTTGCCTATGGGGTACTTCTATGCTGTGTTTCTTCCCAGAAAAATCTTTTTGGGGAAAAAAAGCAGATTTCCCCTCTTTTGGGAGCATTGTTCTCCCCACCCCACTGGGGCCTAGACACAATATTGCCCTAAAGAGAATCTTGGTTGAAGTTTAGAAGACAAGAAGTTTTCCTCATTCAGGGTCCTTTAGCAAGGAAAAACAGCCTGGACTTTGCCCCTTAAACTATTCAAACTGTTTTTCCTCCCTGCATGTGCTGGAGCCAATAATGTCCTTGTGAATCAGGTTCATAATTTGGTATTTAAAGTAAATACATTGAGTTTATACACTTCTGGCTTCCTGGACCGGCCTTCTTGGGTTGTTTTCCCATTTTATTGGTTATCATCTATTCTGTACCCTGTAGGGTAGCATTTTTTTATGAAAAAATGTATTTTAAATGAAAGTTATTTGAATTATCTTTATACAGATAACTAAAGCAGCTTTTGAAGTCATCTGGTCCTCCTTGGTTACTTGGGTTGGAGCACACCAGAAATATTTATTTTATGTATTTTTTTGTCTACCTTTAATGTAGACAAATCTTAAAATGCTTTATATTCATTTTAATAAAAAAGAACATCTATCAAATACCTGAAAACTAATAAAATGCAATAGATTTAGATTAAAAAGATCTTAGAAAAAGATTTCAGATCACTCTAAAAACCAGAAACAGCCTCTGAATATGGAAGTGCTGGCCAGGAGACTTCAGAGACTGTACACTGAAGAAAGCAGTATTTTTTTCACAGGATCCTGAGATACCTTCAGCAATTGACAATCTCCTGTGGAAAAAAGAAGTTTATTTACTGTTAAAAGTAGCAAGTCATTCCATCAAAGACAAAATTAACTTGTGACTTGGTATAACCAAAGGCCCTGCTGCCATCTATGTGCTGAGAAAGAGTTTCAGCCTTTTAACAGTTTTCTCTTTTGGAGTCAGTCAGAATTATGAACGATCTGGGATATCTTACATTGCCTGCAGACGAGACAAAATGCTGTTATGCAGGCCAGCAAATAAAGCTTTACACTAATCAAATGCTCTGCTGAATAAAATATGAGCGTGTTATTTTGCATAATAAATAGCAAGCCAAAATATAAATTGAACAGTAGTACTAATAAATAAATAAGATCATCTAAAGCTGGTTTTCAGGAGCAAAAACTTCAGGGTTCATCCATTATGAATGTGTGTGTGTGTGCATTAGTGTGTACGAGCGGAGGTGAAATGGGTGGCATATGTTGGTTTTTTCTCTACCTTTTTTTTGTCTCATTCTCTTATTTGGATCATTAATCCAGAAAGAACGAGTGAAGAAACCCTTCTTCCCACAGAAGTGGAGTTGGAACTGGATGGTCATTAAGTTCTCTTCCACCATATGATCTGTGTTTCTTCTCTTGCCTTGCAAAGCCAAAACCTTGCAGTCGGGTTCTGCTTTCTGGAAACAAAACAGATCCTCTTTGCACTGGCAAAACCAGTTAAAATATTTCGTTTTTGGTGGCTGGGAGTCTCTGTCTGCAGGCAGGTGAACTGAGGTGCTGCCTGGAAGCCTGTGCTCCTTGGGCACGTCTCTGCCCTTTGGGGAAGTTTCCTCCCCATCAGGAAAGACAAGAAAAAGGAAAATATTTCAGTTTTCATATGTGTTGATTTTCAGTGAAATAAGAGGAAAAACAAACCTATTGCCATAGAATAGTTCTGTTTTAATAGGAACTAAAAAAACACAGACAAGGCATTTTTGACCAGTTCTGCCGTAGTTTTCAAGTCACATCTCCTTTATTCCCTACCTAAGCTCAGACTTTATGAAGATGTTTGAGCAGCCCAGTGTCAGATTGGACTTTAAATTTAGACCAAAGGCCTGTGGGACAGGGGGGAATTGTGGTACCCCTGCCGTAAATCGTGACAGCAATCGAAACAAACACAAACGGGAATTTTTTTGTAGTTTTTTGGGGAAGTCATGTGTCACCTGTCACCACTGGTGACACTACAACCAGAACAGTAACAAAAGTCTGAAGAGCTCGGCAATTTTTCAGTTACCTCATTTCCTCTTTTTTTTTTTTTTTCCTTGGTTTCCAATCACGGGAGAGCATCTGATTGTTTTTTTAGGAACAAACATCAGGAAACTGCTCTGCCTCTGCTCTTTGCTTTCAGTTTTTACTCTGAGGTTACAGCGAAGTGGCAAGGCTGGAGCACCAAGCAGGGATATTTCCAGGGGGATGCCAGGGTTGGGAGGGTCCTCGTGCCAGCCTGGAGCTCTCAGTGGGGCAGCATCTGAGCCTCCAGGGATGGAGGGAGCAAAGCAAGCAAGGAGGGATCTTGTCTCAGCAATGTGCCACACTCAGCCCATTCCCAAGTTTCTTCTCAGAAGTTAAGTCTATTTACACCCACAAGACATGTAAATCCATCATGGAAGCATCATGTTTTCTTTCTTTTTTTTCTTTCCCACAAAGCCAGACAATTCCCAAGACCATTCACTGTTATTTCTCAGTGTATCTCAGGTTGGGACAACTTTTTTCCCCCTGAACTTGTGTCTAATGCTTTCCATTACAGCTTTAAATTTTCCCCTCTGATGCCCATCATCACCACCTTCCCCTCTTCTTCAGGATACTCATTCCTTCCACATCTTTAATTTAAAAAAGAAAACCGCCTCAGATTTCTTACTTTTTTCTCTCGTTTCCTCCTGATGCCACAAGTTTAATCTTGAGAACTACTCTCCCAGTTTATCTCATTAATGCCCATCTGCTGTTCAGGGGAGCTCCCTCACCCATCCTGCTGCCAGTGGCTTGGGTATCTACAGAGAATTTTACATCCCAGTCCCCCAGGGCTGTGACTTGCTGCTTGGAATCCGTAATGCCCCAAGCATCTCATTTTCCAGATATATATATATATTTTCACCTTTCCTACACTGTATGCAGAGCAGCCCAGTGACTCTTTTGCTGTTTAATACTTGATTTTTTTGAGAAATCATTCTGAGAACCCAAACTTCAGACTCAAACACCTCAAGTGATATTTAGGTGTTTAAATCTTTCCTGAACCTGCTTCTTTATCTGTAAATTAAGGTGAACATTCCCCAAAGTGGCAAATATGGCAAAACTAATGAAAATTAATAACCCATTCTCATAACAAGCTTTTGTGAAACTGAGGTTCATTTTTCCATAAATTGTTAATCCTAAATGACTGCGCTTATAAAAATATTACTTATTTGCAGGCAATTTGTTAATAGAAAACAAGGTTCCTATTTATCCTGGAATTTCTTCTCGATTGATAACTCAAGTGTGTCTTTTTTGTCTCTTTGACCTCCAGATGTGCTAAAAAAGAATAGCAAATAAATCCTGTTAAATTAAAGGACTCATATTCACATTCCTGCTGCCTACTGAATGCGTTTTCCCTGAAAACTCCTTGGCTTGCTTGTTGGTGTTGGATAACAGCACATTTTATTAAAGATCTGTGAAGTGTTTCCTAAGATGTTACATAGAGGATTTTTTATTTTTTTTTTTTTAGACATTTAAGTTTTACAAAATCTTCTTGGCTTTGCATAGGCGATAACAGGAAAAGAGGAATAATGAGACAAAACCTCTTCTTTCGGGGTTTTTAATTGAGAAACAAATTATTTCATGGCTTCTCATTAGTTATTCCCATGGCTTCTGATGACAAGGTGCCAACTTTCACACTTTAAGCAGGTTAATTAACCAGGTAGTAATGAAATTGGGTGATACCTGTGTGTTGGTGTGCCACAGCTCCTAATAATGTGCTTTAATGTCTGTGAACCTGAAAGGATATTTTCAGCTCCAGCTCTTCTCAGCACTGCATAAATAAATGCTTCCCAGCTAATAGGCAAACTCATTTTAAAGTTACATTTTGGTCACCATTATTATGTTTCATGAAGTAGATGTTGATATTTCTGCCCTTTTTAAGACTATAAAGGGACACCAGGGAAGCTGGAAGACCTCAGCTGATGTGTTTATTTTCTTTCTTTCCACTGGCCACACGTGTTAAGTATTTTAATGCTATTTCTTTCCCCTAGAAATAATAAAATTAAATTTAAAAATTGATGTTTAAAGATTTTTCTAGGATAAAATTGATGTAGGAATATGAGCAAGTAGCAGGGGCCAAGGTTAACAGAGTAGCCATGTGCACAAGGAGGGAAACACATTTGAAAAAGAGAAGGAAAAAACCAAAAACACGACAAAAAATTGAATTTCGGGCTTCCCAAGAGCAAGTCTAAATAACTGTGTGATTTACCTAATTTAAGAAATACCTTTTAAAGAATCCCAAGGAGTATCCTTAGCTAGGAGAGCTGCTAATAACCACTTGTGTTGAAAGGGACATAAAGAAATGCTTGAGTTCAGTTTTTCTGTTTGAAATATTCAGGCACAAGTGGCACAATTTTTTTCATGGCAAATAAAACATTACACAAGTCCTGTGTTCCTTCTTGCTGGCGATTTGCTCACACAGCAGTTCTGATTTCTAGGAAAGTATTTGTTATTTCTAAATATTTACTGGATGGTTTATGCAAACAAGTGCTGGCCTTATTCAGGCACTGATCATTTTTACCAGTCATTGTTTATAATACACAATTTGTCATCACAATCACATGGGCATTGTCTCCATTCCCTCCCTGGATGTTTGACTGCTTTAAAAATGAGGAATAACAAGGCTGGCAAGTGAATGAAGAATAACAAAGTCCTTCCTCGTATGAATTTTTTGAACAAATAAACATTTAGGCCAAACTTAAAAGGTCTTGCAAATATTTGTCTGAATAAACCAGTCAGGGCCCATCTGAACACTCGCCGAGAGCAAATAACACGACCCAGCAGAAAACAGCAAAGCAAATTTCCCAGGCTTGTTTGTAAAAGTAATCTTCAGCAAGTATTTTGGATTGTTTGACCACATATGTCCCAGTGTTTACTCACAGCGAGCAGGCTACTGAGTTTGAAGGCATCTCCCTAGAAAAGCAGTTGAAATATGAACTGAATTCATGGTATTTATGCTACTTTTTATTTTTTTTTTTAATAGCCTTTTATTTTTTGTATTAAATCCTGAGAGGTTTTTTTTTAAGCCCAACAGAAAATTTCAGCAAAATTCTGTTGGCTGATGAGAAACTTTGCTGTGCAAAATGCCAGCAGTTTTCTTTGCTTCCTCTGGTAGTGAACTCTTCTAATAATGTTCTTCTCCATGTTTTACTTGTTTGTGTGGGTGAGGATTGCTTGCGTTCCTGCTTTTAACCACTGGGATCATCAGTTGGGAGCAATTTTCTTCCCTGGGACAGAGCTTAATTCAGCTGGAACTACTGGGAAGTCAGCAAGTAATTGATAAATGCAGTGAGTAAATGGTGGCTTATCCAACAAAACCCAAATTTGAGTTCTCAGGACGAGGTGGTCTGAAAAGATTAAACTCCACTTGGCTGGGGTGTGTTGAATAGTGATTGAGCACCCAGAGCATCTCAGCCCTGCATCTCCCACTCTCTTTATTTTACACATCACAATTACCAGCCATGATCTTCATTCATGACTTATTGTGGGCGACAGGCCATAATCCTCATTCATGACCAGCTATAACAGGGAAAAAAAAAAACCCAACAAAAAACCAACCCACCACACAAAACAAAAGCCCTTCATGCCACTTAGAGAGAACATGACATTATGCAGAGTTTCCCTCGTTCTACAGATACAACAAATGCCACAGCAGAGATGCTTTTAAAGCATCTGTTTAAAAAAAGAAAAAAAAAAAAGAGATGCAGCTTCCCTAAGTTGTAGTGGGGAAGAGAAAAAAAGCAGGGTGGAATTGCAAACATGTATATCATTACTGCAACTGCATTCTATTTATTTTCCCTTGCAAAATAAATTACATAAATGGGGTTTGTATTGTTAGCTATTCTTCATTCAGAGATTGGGATAATTAGGTTTCAAATACGGTGATGTTTTAAAACACATTTAATTTAGTAAAATTGGTAAGGAAGCTACAGCAATTAAAAATAAAGGACAAAAGTTTCTTTTGCCTTCCTGGGTAATTTGGGGTGAATTTAGACTATGGCATTAGAAGTACAAAAGGTAACTAAAAATGCCATTAAATGAAATGTTCCCAGTCCAAGCAATTTCCTTCTTAACAGAAAGTAAAATGCAAACAGAGATTACTAAAACCCTGCTGTGTTTAATTTAAGTGTATGTAAGCCTTTTACTCACAGTTATTTTGTCTGGAGATAATCATGTAGATCCTCAGTGGTCAGAGCTGTGAAGCGTGTGTTGTCAAAAGTTGCTCACTCTTTGATTCCCCCTCGCTTCTGTCAGCCATGGTTCACATCATGCAAGCTCAGCTCATTCATCTTCTGACAGGGTGGGATTCTCCCATTCCTGTCTCCATCAATTTGTTCCTGTCGCCTCTGGATGGCTCACAGAAAATACCGAAAAAGAAGTCTGTGAGTTGGGTGTAAATTGTCATTATTTCTCTGGCTAACAGGAGCGCGCTGCGGGGATGGAGCACATCAGCTCTTCCAGCACGGCAGCAACAGGCAGGGCTAGGGTTGTTAAACCAAAGGGGAAATTCGGCGTCTTCTGTGGATTCATTATTGTGCAGAAATGAGAGGGTTGGAGAGGGGTTAGGTGCAGGGCCGTGCATTGACAGGGGCTGTTCTGGAGGGGTTTGATCCGTGCTTCTGAGAAGGAATTCTGTGCAGCCAGAAGTGCGGGGCTGGTGCTTGAGGCACGGTGCTCTCCTGGGCAGGGGAGGCAGTGGGGAGTTTGGCCCACAAAGAGAGGTGCTGTGTGGGAAGTTTCTTTTGCCACAGAGATTTTTGGTCCTTTATCCTGATACCTTCTGTCTGGTCTGAGAGTGCTCCAGGAGAGGTGAGGACTTCTTTGTTGCCCAGCTCTTGGTTCATGGCAGTGGTCGCCGTGTAGACAGCTGCTGTTGCTTCCACGAGGACCAGAAATGGCATTCAGCATGAGGCAGGGGAAGCAGAGTGGATGTGAAACAGTTCACGTTTGCCAGTCGTAGAGTGTGGAACAATCAGAGCAGCCACAAGCTGGGAATGAGCCAAAAGCTGTGATGCAGCAAGGGCTGAGGTGCTCCTCAAGTGGCAAAGGCAAAACTGCAGCATCCCGGGATTCAGACAAAGCAAGGTGAGACCGGGAGGCTCAGCTACAGCCTGGCTGCCAGCACATTCCATCCTGAGACCTTGGGTGCCACCTCAGACTCATCAGCTGCTCTGGTTTGCCCTGTCCTGCTCATGTTGTCCTTAATTTTCAGCACATGCTGTAAGTGTACAGAGATTTTACCAGGCAGGAAATGTAACATTTTTAGGAATTCAGCTTCTGTGAATTTGGAATGAAAAGACCAAGAGCACCAAAGGATGGTCAACCAAGTTGTTCTCCAAAAAAATGCATCTCCTAAAATTGTGGAGTTCCAGAGTGGTTTGGGTTGGAAGGGACCATAAATTAGCCCATCTTGTTCCAGCCCCTGCCATGGGCAGGGACACCTTGTACTGTCCCAGGGTGCTCCAAGGTCCATCCAGCCTTGGACACTTCCAGGCAACAGCTTCTCTGGACAACCTGTGCCACAGCCTCAGAACTCTCTGAGTAAAGAACTTCTCTCTGACATAATTTCCAAATCTCCCCTCTTTTAGTTTTAAATCACCATCCCCCCCACCATGACCTATCACTGTCTGCCTGTGGAAAAAGTCACTCTCCCTCTTTTTTATTACATTCATGTCGCTGAGGTGTGAGGTCAGTGCCTCTTCTGATGTCTCTGCTTGGATCCTGAAGCACACAGAGATTTATTCACCAGCCTCCCCTCCCTGAGCCACAGGGTCCAGGTCACCATGTGGAGGAAGTCAGCTGGGGGAAAACATCAGCTTCCCATTCTGGAGGTTTTCCAGAGACACCTCTTTCCACTCAGGCTGGACATCATTCCTGAGCAAAGCTTCTTTTCAAGAAAGTTTCTTTCTGTGTGATGGATGTTTTTCTGGCTTTTTTTTTGGTTTTTTTTTTCACTGGGGGGTGGGTGTTTGGCTTTTTTGGGGTGTGTTTTTCGGTGGGGGTTGTTTGGGTTTTTTTGGCTGAACATTTCAGACACTATTTTTTTTGCTTGTAGGCTACTTCTGCAAACTCAAACTCAATTCACTCCCACAAAAAACTCATCACATCTCCTACCCGGCAGAGAAAAAAAGGTGTTTCCCTCCATCAATCTGGGCAGGAAAACACAAAGATGACCACGATGTTAAATAAGACCTTTATATCCTCTTAGATTTTTTTTCTCTTGTCCTTGGCACAGTGAGTAAAGTAGCTCTGACACATTTATTTCTTTTAATATGAGAGTAAGCAGAGAGAGACTGATGGCAATTACCCCTCTGTGGGGAAGAGCCTCTGCTGGGAGGCACCAAGAGCCCTGCTCTGACTCTGCTCTTCTTTAATGTGCTCTGGGAAATTGGATGTGAGTTAGTGGGATGCAGTGTGCAGTCTGACTCTTCAGTTTCACCTGGCCTGACTTTTGCAGCTCCACGTGATGCTCCTGTGCCTGCCTGGGAGACGTGGCTTATATAAAGAGAAAATAGAGGAGGAAAAAGAGGAATTTGTGTGCAAATAGAAAATAGTGATGAAATTTGCGTTGGATTAATTAGATATAAAGCGACATTAAATAGAATTTTTAAAGCAATCTTGAATTATGTCTTGCTGTAAGCATTGTGTAGGGGTGTTCTACCTTGTCAGCTCAGCTGCTTTAGGTCTTCCACCAACTTCTGAGATGGGAGATTTTTCCCTTTGTCCTGTGGAAGTCCATGTGACAGCAGATCTGAGCAGAGACACAGCATCTAACACCCCATCACCCTGGCACAGGGAGACACTGAATGTTTGCAAACCCTGGTTGTTCACTTAGGAGGGATCAGAATTCCGTGGGAAATCAGTTGGGGAGCTCTCATCTCTTCGTGTCAGCCATGTCCTGTAGAAGGATGATTTTATCAATGGTAAAAAAATCCTATTGATCTGGCTGCCATAAGGAAGTGCTGGTTTGGGGTGGCTTTGGGCAGGGGAAGGGACAGGTGAGTAAAATACTTTCACTTTTCCATGAAACATCGTCACTGTGATTAGGAACAGAGAGGATTCTGTGCCTGTGCTGGTATCTTGTTGTGATAATTTTGCAGGGAAGAGTTACAGTGCTTGTCAATGAAAGGAAAAGGATTTCTGGCCAATTAAGAAGTTATAAATGTTGGAAAAGTATAGATGCTTGATTCTAGAAATGCCTGAATATTATGGTTCTTTGCCAGTCTTTTAATATTAAATGGACTACAGTTTGGGGAGAAAATATTTTTTATGAAGGAACCCCATTTCTATTTTGTGTGTGTGACAATCATCTTAGTCCTGTGTGCAGATTTTCACAATGCATTTTACTTTTGTGGAGATCTGACAGAAAACTTGTATCTGAATTCAATTATCTGCTAGGGAAAGTGAGCCACTCGTGTGTCTCAGGAAGACTTTGGATTGCTATCAGGATTTGTCCTAACCATAAACTACTAGGTTACCAAAAAACTCAGCTGGGAGGACAGTTCAATCTCAAGGTTAGGAAAGGATCACAAGCACAGTGACTACCTTTAATCATAGCTTAGTTTGCCAAGGAGAATTTCCTTGGTACAATGTCTTCTGTACCGAATTATAGAAGATTATAGTTGGGATTTTTTTTTTTTTTTTTTTTT
>VWZW01004119.1:177169-238184 GCA_013397115.1 Edolisoma coerulescens
ACTTTAGGAAAGTTTTGTTGTTATTTCCCAGCCTAGAATGTTGTTATCTACCTGATAAGTATTGTCTGCAAGAAAATGCAAATGCTGTGTTGCAACAACATTGGTTTTTCATTAGATCTTGCATCATTAGACACGTTAGGCTTAGTTCTGTTAACTTCAAAAATGAAAAAAAAAGCCAACCCTGTTTATAGTTCTGGAAGTGAGGTTTTATGGAACGATGTGAATTATGGTTATGTGCAGACACTTGGAATAAGATTGTTTCTTAAGGAGCTGAAGGAAAAAGTTGCAATACTTGAAGTTTATAACAAGCTTCAGTTTGGAATGAAAACAGTCCTTTCCCTGCCTCCTGCCCTCCCCCTTGGTCTCCTCTTGGCACTGGGAGAATCCTTGCGCTGGTGGAAGTCAGAAGGAGGAGCAGCTGGTCGTGCCAGGGAAGCCTAGCAGATGCAGTGTGAAGAACTTGCTCCCTTTAATTAAAGTGAGGATTAGAATCAGCTTCTGGATGCCTCAGAAACCACCTCTTCCCTCTCTCAGAAACAGATCTCTCCCCTTGTCTCATTCTCAGACACCCAGGACTCAGGACAGCTGAGATTTCTGAAATTCTCAGATAAGTTTATACTAAATTCTGCTTCATTCCTGATATTCCTTGTCAAAATAGTCTTGCTCAGTCTTCAAATATCTCTTTGCTCAAATTGCCGTTTTCTGAATCAGAGAATTCCTTGGATCACTGCTGAATTAAAGCTGGTTAAATTGCTCATATGCACCATTTTCTGGTAAACACTTTTCATATTTGGGAACCATTCCTGGTTTCTGTGAATGCCCAGATATTTTTAGATACTTCAGAAACAGTAGCTGTAGGTGTTCACTTGTTTTCCATTTTGACTATTTCCAATTCCCGCTTGGTTCTTAGTGTACATTATTGGTCTCCAAAGCCATATGATATTTACCCCCTCTCTTCTTGATTAGATCATTGAAGCTTTTTTAAAGAGGGAAATAACTAATAGTTCTTGGTGAATAATCAAATGAAAAGGCAATTAATGAATAATGCACACCCTGCACAAATTTTCAGACATTGATCATCTGTTAATTTTGTGCAATCTTTCGGATTCAGATATTTTTTCATTCATAAACTCATGTATGCAGGGCTTGAATGATGCTGGGCAATAATGACAGCCGAGAAAATCAGGTTACTTCTTAGAGAAGAAAGAAAACCAGCCCCAAATCACACAAGTTTCCAGTTGTTCCAGCTCTTCTCTCTAGGCTTTGGTGACTCAGTTCTTCTGTTCTCATCATCACCTACAACCAGGGACTAAAACAAGATGTTTTACAACGTGTTGTGCAGCCGCTGGGCATTTCTGTGTGCTGTGCCCAAGCTCCAGGAACTCTGTGGTTACTGGGAAATCTGGGAAACAGCAGTGGGCTGAGAGCTCTGCCTGTGCCTTGGTTTAGCAGTCATCTCCTCTGATGGATCGCTGGGTTTGGTGGACTCTGAGTCTCTGCTTTGGGTCACACACACAGTTTTTTGGTGGTTGTTTTCTATTTGCTTTTCGTTTCCTCTGATGTGCAGCAAGTTGGAGAACTGGAAAGGCTTAAAAATTGCTTCTTTGGCAAACGCTGCCACTCCACATTTTTCATAATTAGCCCTGCAGGATCAGAAGGATTTAACTTTGCTCGCTTGGCTCCACCTGGTCTCTCCCAGCTCCCCTCCTCAGGAATCCTCAGGATTCCTTTTAACCAGTGTGGGACAACTCTAACTGGCTTGAAAGGCTGAAATTTGTCCTGTCAGCCATGGCTGGCTGAAATGACACTGAATTTAGGGATGGGACCACCAAGGGGCCACAATATCTGCCCAGCTCCTCGTGCAGCACATACATATAAAAAATCACAGCCTCCAAAAGGCTGCAATCATCATTCTGCTGAAAAACGATCTATCTACAGGTAAAAAAGATGGGAAATACTGACTGAAAGAGTCCTACCCCAGTTCTACTCATCCTTCAGGCACTCAGTGCACAGCCCTGAGCCCTTAAACCAGAGCATACACCATTTTTCAAATCCTCTGCCTCTGAATTCACAACTTCATGTTGCTAAAGCCGTGTGGAGAAGCCACCTCTGCATCCAAGGACCAAAGTTAAGGCTTAGGCATCAAAATCCGTCCCAAAACTCAGATTTTTGGATGCTTAATGGACCTGACTCTGTGTGTTGTTTGGGATGAAAGATGCAGTCTTCAATGATTTTATGAAAAATACATTGCAAAACTTCAAAATCCAAATAAAATGTATTTTGGAGCTTTATTATTTGTGACTACTACACAGAGCTTTGTGCATAGATTATAGTGAATTATGAACAGAAAATTTAGAGGGTTTTATGTATCAAGCTCATCTAAATGAGCAATATTTTATTAATACAATGAAAATGTCATGAACAAGTAGATGAAGTTTGTTCATTTAAAAAATAATCTTAACATTGCCAATGCTCTTCACTCATTCACTTCTGTTGGCATCAAGTGGAGTGTGTATTTATGTGAGTGTGTGTACACACGTAAAGCACACACAGAGAGATACATATGATAATTTGGGGTTTTTTAGCTATTTTAGTTTTAATTCATAACTACTGAGCTACAGTTTATTACAAGGTTACTCAAGACAAACTGTTCCGTTTCCTCTATTATCCAAACAGAATGGTTTATGGTCAGCCTGGTCAGGATCAGATTCAAATGGCCTCAGAGTTCAAAGGGATGGCGATGACTCCAGCAAACCATTTTTGTAATCTGTAAATTCCATTTCTACAAAAAAAAAAGAAGAAAAAATTGGCTGGAGCTTGTAATGGCTATGGCAAGATTTTGCAAGGTCAAGAGAAAAGAGAGTGTTGTGTGTTTTGACTCTGTCTCAGGACAGACAGTGCATATTTGTGAACGGGTTCATGCTATGCTGTTTGAAATGTTTTAAATTTGGGGATTTTTTTCCCCTTCTTACTGATTAATTTCTGTGTGTGTAGCTGGGTCACTGCAGGCAGGGTGTGGAAGCTCTGATTTAAATCCCAGCACAGTAATTTGGGGTCTTTCCACCAGGTGAGGGTAGGGAGGCTCAGAGACAGAGAAGGAGGAGAAGGAGCTCTGTGGAGGCTTTTTCTGGTTGGGCTCATAGGTGAACATGCCCTTGTTGAGGAGCTGTGCCTGGGCAGGGCAGCAGTGGCCACTCCAGCACCAGGAACCAGGACTGGGGACTTCTATCCCTCTTCCTGTGGGAGCAACTTAGTCTTTGTTGGTGTGTGCATGCAAATGCATTGGTAAAAGGGATAAAAATCTGCTGTGCACTGAGTGCCTGAAGGATGAGTAGAACTGGGGTAGGACTCTTTCAGTCAGTATTTCCCATCTTTTTTACCTGTAGATAGATCGTTTTTCAGCAGAATGATGACTGCAGCCTTTTGGAGGCTGTGATTTTTTATATGTACGTGCTGCACGAGGAGCTGGGCAGATATTGTGGCCCCTTGGTGGCCCCATCCCTAAATTCAGTGTCATTTCAGCCAGCCATGGCTGACAGGACAAATTTCAGCCTTTCAAGCCAGTTAGAGTTGTCCCACACTGGTTAAAAGGAATCCTGAGGAGGGGAGCTGGGAGAGACCAGGTGGAGCCAACCAGGATTGGGGACTTCTGTCCCTGTTCCTGTGGGAGCAACGTAGTCTGTGTTGGTGTGTGCATGCAAATGCATTGGTAAAAGTGATAAAAATCTGCTTTTATTGCTACCGACCCTTATTCACAGCCTTACCCCACAGTCTTGCAGATTGTCTCTTCCCGTCTTCAAGTCCACCCCTCTCAAACCATTATCATGCACTTAACTCATTTTTTTCTAGAAAATATGGGCATGGAGCGATAGGGCAACATGAAATGGATTTTAGCTGACAGAGAGTGGGTTTAGGTTGGATCTATGGAAGAAATTCTTCCCTGGCCGGGTGGGGAGGCCCTGGCACAGGGTGCCCAGAGAAGCTGGGGCTGCCCCTGGATCCCTGGAAGTGTCCAAGGCCAGGCTGGACAGGGCTTGGAGCACCCTGGGATAGTGGAGGTGTCCCTCTACATGGCAGGGGTGGGATGGGATGAGCTTTAAGGTTCCTTCCAACCCAAACCATTCCAGTTTCTATGATAAACAGGCCTGTATGGCTCCTGCAGCCCTCCCCATAAACACAGAGGAGAGTTCTCTTTGCATTGCTTTAGACCACAGGAATTCAAAATACAAATTTTTAATATATATGTGAATCAACACAGAGGCTGAAAGTTTGGGTCCCACAGCAGGACCTGAGCCTTTGAGGCACTGTGCAAATACAGAGCTGAAAATGTTGTGTGCAGGGCAAAAGGCTGAAGCTTGGCAGAGACAAGAGAGGTAAGAAGATGGAAAGTGAACATGGGAATCTACTGCTCATTGTGATAAAACACAGAACAAAAATAATTCAAGAGTTGCAATTCTTTTTTCTGTCTTCATTTTTTTTTTTTGGAAAAGGAGCATGGAGGGTGAACATTTTGAACATAACCTCCCAAAACTTGCTTTTGTCTCACTGGAGACACCTCCCTTCCTCTGTGTGTGTAGTTTATAGGAGCATCCCTTTTGAACTTGTCATGTTGATGGATGATTCCTGTTGTGTCCTATCAGATTGTACCGGGTGTGTTGATATAAAATATTCTTCTGAAAGCAAATTGGATCTCTTCTTAAGGTGGTGCTCACTCAGATGTTTTAAAACTTGCACAGTTAAATCACCTGTGATATTCACCTGTGATCTTAAACTTCTTTAGCAGGCACTGATTGATGAACTTAGCACTGTTTATAATAATGATCTAGAAACCTGTAAAATTAAAGAAGCTTTGCAGTGCTAATATTGTTAGAGATAATGAAAATGGAATTCCATAAGCAGTTTGTCTGACTAATTTCAGGTTTTCTCAGAAACTTTATAAATTACAGAGAGAAGAAAAAGAAGTTAACTTCTTGAAAAACTGCCTTTAACAATGAAACATTGGGCTGCAGCTGAAAGATGTTTCTGAGATTTCCAGGACCTAACGAATAGGATCTCACTGTAATTAATAATTCTAAGTATGTTTAGCTAAATACATTTTTTTTTTCTTAAAAAAAAAAAAGTTAATAAAAATGTGTTCAGCCCAAGATATTTTGCATTCCACTGGCAGGTTTTATGCATAGGGTTTGTGAAGCTCAGCATCTCTTGAGTTGTTAGACATCCCCCAAATTCAGATCATATGAGTAAGGTGTCACCACGTATGGCCTGAGCTCATGCCTACTGAATCTAACATGAGCTGAGCTAATGGAAGTTGCCTTGTCTCCATTTTTTCATCCTAACACCAAATGACTGCATTAGGAATCTGCCCAAGATGAAAAAGTGTGAAATATGCCTTCTAATTTATAATGCAGATTTTTGCATAACAGGATCAAAACTGTTATCCTGTTGTGAATGTAACATCAGAGTAAAATAACAAGCATTTTACCAGTTAATATGCAAGCTAATCTGACAAAAGCATTTTTACATTTATTTACAGAGTGACTATCACTCTAAAAAACTCCTGGGAGATAAATGAAACAAACCAAAACAAAATAAAACTTTAATCATTTCCATAACAAAAATTCAACAACTGTGGCATACGTAGGGAGGTTTGGAAGGAAGAAGAAAAGGAAAAGGGATAAAGAAAGAAAGATGGCAAAAAAAAAAATGCACTAAAATTCAACAAAGACCGTTGTGTCAAGAAAACAATGGTGAAAAATTGCTCATTTCTCCAGAGAACAATTGTAATGAGAATGAGAAACTGGTGCTGAACCAATTCTCTTCTCAATCTTCAGATCTTAATCATGTGATCCTCTTAGGATGCCAGAATCTAGTTTTCCTAAAGGCCTGTATAAGCATGTTCAGTGGAAAATCTATCTACCAGCAGGTGTCTTTTAACTTTATTTTGTCGTCAGCACCAAATAAAGATGAGAAGAATGGCATGAATCAGTTGATAAGTATTAGGAAAGCAGGTGAAAGGCAGGAGGATTGTGTCACAGTGAGGTTTCCAGCTTATCCACAGGCTGCAGCATTTAATTAGGGAGCTGGCCCAGTCCTTCTGTTGGGGGAAAACTGCTGGTTCAAAGCACATCTTAATAAAAAATGACCAAAGATTAAATTGTATATATAGAACTTTGAATTTGGGATGCAACATTAAGTCATAGTAGGCTTAATGAATTAATTGCATGGAGGTCTGCAATGGGCAACTAAAAATATAACTGATGAGTTACAAAGCAAATAGTTCAGCTCGGGGCATCAGGTCATTCTGATTATTTCAGGAGGAGGGGGAGGATGGATCCACACAGAAAATTCTGGGGCATTTTTGCCTTGATGAGGGAAAGTAGAGGACAATTTTTTTGTCCATTTTTCCACCAGAAGGGGAAAGGAAAACCATGTTATTTTCCCTTTTTTTTCAGAACTTAGGACTGTTCCTCTCTATCTCCCCATTCCATTGGCAAGCTGGATACGTTCATTGAGAACATGAATCAATAAGGTGGATTTAAACACAGTATTTGTTTTGGCTAGTGACACAAAAAGCAACCATATTCCTTGTAAAACTTGTAATGATTGTTATACCAGAAAAAAGGCCTGGGAATATAAACAATATATATTAAAAGGAGATGGCAGGACATAAATATGTAACTGAACCCATTACTGCCAAGTGTAACAGCGGGATAGAGCAGCTTCCTGTACAAATTGTTTCAAACTAGAGAAGTGTGAGGGGAAGGCTGTTTTATTCTAGGAAGCAGAATATTTTCCTTGGGTGCCGGATATCTTTGGGTACTTGGATTTGAGAGGACTGAAGAGTTTCAAGATGAGAATAAAATCCGTATGTTATCGTGTCACCATAAAATAAAAAATGGGAATATAACCACATTTGAATGCTGTGGTGGTAACCTCATGGTCAGGATGGTGCAGTTGTAGAAGTAGGAGAAGGGAAAGGTTTTTCCACCCACCTCACTGGCCCTATCCTAGAAAATATTGGCTGGCAAACATGCTGTGCTGATCAGTTCCCAGGAAAACTTGGTCACAATTAACATATGCAAAGCAGCTGCAAAGCCAATAACAGCAGAACGAAGGCTTTCCTTAAAAACACATTTAATAAAGATATTTCTGCTCCAACCACCACTTTGAATAAATATCCTTGGTCCTGTGGGGTATTTCTTGTGCTGGAGAGTGGCCGGTGCTGCGGAGCTCCGTGGGAGGGGGTGGGTCTGCTCCTGAATGTGATCAATGAACTCAATTACGACCCCATTGCAGAGACTTCCAGCCTGAGTTTGCAGTGATACATCCCCGACACTGCTCCCAAAACCTCTTCAATAAATAAGAGGATACCAGAGAGCTCTGACTTTGTTTCTTTTTTTTATTTTTTTCTTTTTTTTCTTTTTTCCCTTTATTTTTTTTTTTTTTAACAGCTCTTCTGGGTCCCCAGTTGATTTTCTTCGCAAGGTTAGTTGCTAATACATTCCTAGCACCCATGCATTATTAATGCTCACCGCTCTCCAAGGTGGCAGTGACAAATAGGGAGCAAAATTCACTGACTAGTGGGGAATGTACTTTTTAGTCATGCTTGAATTTTTCAATCCATTCTGCTTGTTGAGGATTTTTCAGTGGAGGTACTGTAGCAGAATATGATTTTTTTTTTTTTTTCTTCTTCTTCCTCAAACCTAAGAAGCACTCTGGTAACCAGTGGAAAGCTTATGAGTCAGGACTTTTCCCAGGAGGTTTTGAGGGGGTGTAGTGCAAAAACTACCTTTGATGTTTGCAGTAGCATGGAAGTCATTGTTTTTCCTCCCATGTAGTAAGTGGCAGTTTTGACTGCAAATCGACTATGCATGCAGTCAAGTAAATTATAATATTTTAACTAGGCTGTGCATGCCAGCTGTAGCATTCCCAGAAATAATACCAAGTGTGTATCATGAGCAACATTGATTTTTAATGTGCAGATTTGTTTCTTCAGATATAAAACTCTATTAATTTTGCAATATAAAGAAGCAATCTGTGAAATACATTCTTAGACTGTTATTGGTTACCATAAATCCCACTAGCAGTACTAGCACACTTGTTTAATTCAGAATTACTTCATTTAAAGTATGATTTTGTGCATGTGGTGGAGGTGCTGGAGATTTGGCAAAGACCTCTTTAACATAACAAATAGCTGACAGTAAATATTAGGCTAATTCTTCCTAACGTTTAATAGAGGGATAACTCACAGGGCACAATAATGAATTCCTTGCTAATGGCTGTACGTAGGGGATTAACACCTTCGTGCAGCCATCCACAAATGCACTGAAAACATGAATGTGTCTGTTTGGAAGGGCTTGATACTGGTCCAGCTCTGAACCATAGGCAGCTTTGGAGCAAGATTTGCTGTAGGGTTCTGAGGCATCCTAAATCAAGAAGGTCACTTCCATTGTGTCTTGTTCAAATGTTTCAGCTCTCCAGTCTAGAGCCAAGGAAGGCACAATGTAGTGCAGAATCCACAGATCAAATTCTCATAGAATCATAGAATGGCTTAGATTGAAAGATCATCTTGTTTCAACCCCCTGCCATGGGCAGGGACACTTTCCACTATCCCAGGGTGCTCCAAGCCCTGTCCAGCCCGGCCTTGGACACTTCCAGGGATCCAGGGGCAGCCCCAGCTTCTCTGGGCACCCTGTGCCAGAGCCTCCCCACCCTCACAGGCAAGAAATTCTTCCCAATATCTAATCTAAACCTGTCTTGTCTCACTTTGAAGCCATTCCCCCTTGTTCTATCACTCCAGGCTCGTGTAAAGAGTCTCTCTCCACCTTTCCTGTTGGCTCCCTTCAGGTCCTGGAGGGTTGCAGTTAAGTCATTTTGAAGCCTTCTCCTTTCCAGGCTGAATACCCCCAGCTCTCCCAGCCTTTCCTCACAGCAGAGCTGCTCCATCCCTCTGATCATCCTGGTGCCTCCTCTGGACTCGCTCCAACAGGTTGTTGTCCTTCCTGTGTTGGGGACCCCATAGCTGGATGCAGTACTCAGGGTGGGGTGCCACCAGAGCAGAGAAGAGGGGCAGAATCACCTCCTTTTCAGTCCCTCACCAGCCAGCTGTGTGGCTTTTTACATCAGAAAAACTTACAACTGGACAGGATTGGGATAGAAGAGCAACTCGGTAAACCCTGACATTCTGTAGTATTTGGCCAGGTACACCATGTGAAGATTAGAATTCTTTCCCCCCCCATCCCCCTTTGATAAATGGAATATAAGAATTTACCAATCTTAGTGGTTCCTCCTCTTCCCTCCTCATCTGCAGTTGGGTTTGCAGACTGACTTTCCCAGCTTCTGTGCAAGCCTAAAACTGGCACCTGATTAATACGTGTAGTCAGAATAAAGAGTAGTGATTTGGGAACGAAAAACAGATCCAGGGCCCTCAGTGATGCACTTGAGGCTACCATGGCTTGGGGTTTGTTCTCTGAGCCTCTGCACCTACACTGAGGGCAGCAGCTGTGGGTTTGTGCAGAGGAGAAGCTGTTCTGGTGGAAGTGGGAGCTGAAATAATGTCACTTAGCAGGATGCATGGGGGACCAGTAATTCTGAAATAAGAGCAGGAGAGGGGTTATAATTTTTAGCACTGATTCACAAAGATAAAAACCTGAAAAATGTGATGTTCTGCTATTCTTGCACATCAGCCTAAACACAAACACATCCTTATACTTGTTGGAAAGGCTTTTTCCAAAGGGGATTTCTTTCCTGGTGCTCAGAAGGTTTCCCACATCTCTCAATATGCCCTTCAGAGCTGTGTTCCTCCTGTGTTTCCCACTTTGCCAGCTTCCACAGTGCCTGCCATCCCCACTCAGCCACTCTTCCCACCCTGTGATGTCCTGGCAGTGCAGCAGTGACGTTGTGGGGGAGCACAGCACATGGCTGAGGCTGTGAGGATGCACCAGGAGACACCAGACACAGGGAGGACAACAGTAACCATGGAGGATGTACTTGATTTCTGTATGGAATGAGGGGAAATTCCTGTAGCTACCTGAAAAGCAGTGTGGCTTTAAGATTTTCCCTAAGTCTGGTGCCTTTTTGTTCTTTTGCTTCTCAAATATTCAGCGCAAAGCCACTGTCTCGTTGAAACACAATTCTGGGGACAGTGATAGTGCATCCTTTCCAATCATGATCCTGAAGAAACAATTAAAATCTGTCAAAGCAAAATAAGCATCAGTATTTCAGTGAGCTGGGTGGCACAGGAGCTGGTAAGGAACACAATAAATAATAAGGAGAGGAGAGGAAAACACAGGAGTAGAAAGTGGAGACGAGGGAGAACAAGGGTATGGAAACGAGGGGTGATAGCTCAGGGAACATCATATTAGAAAGGGATGGAAGTGTCAGAAAGGAACCAGAGAGCAGCAGATTGGCTTAAAAAAAAAAAAAGAAGAAAAAGAAAAAGTGCATTCAGGAGATGTTGATGGAATCTATCCAACATCTGAACGACTCAATGAATAGCAGACTGTTGAAACTGGATGAGACGCTAACTAATTTAGTTCAGGCTGTCAATAATTGAAATCAGAATGTTGCTGTATTCAATGCTAATATGAAGACTCTGATTTCAGAAGCTGAAGGTTTTTAAGAAGCTGGAATGAATCTGTGCCATCGTTTTTCCAGTTGCTGTTGCTTGGGAATTGTTGAAAGAAAGGTTATCAATTCAATGTTAGTGCTGTGGATCATTTTTAATATTTAAAGATGCTACTTGCATTTTTAAGCTGTGACCTATATTATCTACTTCAGAGGGTGCTGTGTGTGGTGGGAAAGGGCACAGTTGAATTCTTTGGTAGCCTGGCATGAGATGTATAGTTGCTCCAACTCCTCAATTCCATAGCTTGCTGGTATGAGGAGAAATAAAATTCAAAGTCCTGCCTTTGGCAAAGTCCCTTGCTTCTCCCTTCCAATCTGCAGTGTCAGAAAACTCAGATACTTAACGAATCTTCTCATGTCTGTTGGCTTCATTTAGCAAACGTCTGTTCAGTTATCATGGATTAAAGGAAAATATTTATTTAAAAAAAAAATTACTCATTTTGGAGATATAGCAAATATGACTTAAAGAGAATTTCAAAGAGGGAATCTTTTTTTTAAATTGTAATTTATGTTACAGGGACATGAAGTAATGTAACAGCAACAGAAAACAGTTTGTGGATGAGAGGTTTTAAAAGGGAGGGGGGGAAATTTCTCCTAGGATAAATGCCTACCAATAAAGAATAAAACGTAGACAGAAAACTTATTTAAGCCTCTGAGATATATGAGTAGTAAGCATAGAAAAATTAGTGTCCAGCAGTGAGCATTACCCTGCCAGTTCAGCACAAATCTATGATTCTAATTATTCTGTGAATCCAAGGATTCTATGATTCTGTGAATCACAGTGTAATTTTAAGGTATTGCTGTCAGTGCCTTCACAACATATGAATTCTCCCAATAATTCTTCCAAGGAATGAATCTAATTCCCTTTTCCTGTCCATAAAAGCTGGATTAAGAAGATGTCATAAGATGTCACAGGTATAAAAAAATTCAGAAGGAAAATATTGAAAGTAGAAAGCACCATGTGAAGAAACAAGCAAGGTGCCAAGGCCTGGATGCTTTGGAAAACTCTTTATTTTGTGATTTTTGGGCCATCTCACTTAGCTCAACCATCCATTCTCCAGACCCACTGGGCTATGACAGATCCCTGAGCAGCTGGAGCCAGTGGGAATTTCTGGCCTGATGAAGTCAGCTTTTTTAGGGGGTTTTGCTTACCTTGTAGGGAAATGTTTCACCTTCAGGTTTGCTCCCAGTTGGATGTCACGTTTCCCAGCAAAAAGTGAGGATCTGAATGTGCAGCAGCTTTTCTGATTTATATAGAGCTGCATGGATGTGTGTGGAGCTCATCAAAAGATCTGGAGAGCTGAAACATTTGAACAAGACACAATGGAAGTTGGAAAACAGGGGTTATGTGGAAATGAAGAGCTGGAAAGCAAAAAGAAAAAAGATCCCATTTCTGTTTGTCTCCTTGTTTGTTTCCTTGTTTTCAGAGTTGTGAGCTGCTGCTTTTGTCTTTTCTCTCTCCTCCAGTACATTCTGTCTGCACTCTGAAAATCGTGTTTTATCTCCCCAGGACTTACTGCTTTCAGTGCTTATTTTTCCATGTGTTTTCTGTGGGATCTCCCAGTGCTGATATTTTTCCAAGGTGTGCTACAAGCACTCCGGGAGGGGATGAAGCCTCCCCGGGAGCTGCAGCTCTGTATAATTCATTCTTCAGGACACAACATGGGCAGGGGAAAAAAAAAAAAAAAATATCCTTTGGAAAAATACTAAAATGTGTTCAGTACTTCCACTTCTTCTTCGTGGGTCTGCCGTGTGTTCCAGTGGGACCTGCTGTCACATTCCATATGGCAGGAACAGGGATGGTCTGCCTGGTGCCCGATGCCACAGGGGTTCCTCGTGTCTCGTGTCACTCACAGTTCATCTGGGAGATCCAGGGTGCAGGCTGCTTTTTTTTTTTAAATTTCTTTCGGTGTCTGATGTGTGTTTTCTTCCAGATAAATCAGTAAATTATAGAAATAAATAAATAATGCGTTCAACTGAGATTAGGTTTAACCTGTGAGTCAAACCCCTGATAAACCTTACTAAGAAATGTGGGTTACAACGACAGGGTGAGGAAAACCTCAGCTCCAAACCACTTACTGGCTGACTCACCGGCACAGGAACACAACCCCTTTCTAGAAGACCTTATTTGTACAAGAGGTGAGAGTTTAGAGACACAAAAGTCCCCCGGAAGACAAAACAAACCAAGGGAGGACAGGCAGAGCCCAGCCATGGTCAGCAGTAAATACATCCTCTCACTTCCCAGAGAGTTTGGGAGGTTTTTTTGTTGTTCTTCCTTCTGTTGCTCTGGCCTAATCTCTGTTGTGAAGAGCAATTTATCTTCCTCCCTCTGTCTTCATCCCATCAGGGGGACAGGTGAAGGAGCTGCATTTCCAAAGGCAGCAGCGATGCGCACCATGGATCATAGGGCACGACCTATTCCCAGCCTGGGATTTCTCATTTTTACCAGCACATCCAGGGCTGCAGCCTTATTTTTCAAAGGCACTTTATGGCGCACACACAATCATGTAAACAATTTATACTTAATTCAATTTTACGTTGACAAATCTCTTGAAATCTTTTGTATCCATGTATCAAAATAAGCTGCCAAAAGAAAAAAAAATCCATACTATCAACCAAAAAAATGTTATAGCTGCTAGTAGAAGATAATACTTTATCCTCCAGAATTCCTGCAGTAAAAAATTTCAAATGCTAGTCTGTTGATGATCAGATTAAAAACTAAAATGGTATGGATTATTAATAATTTTTTTAAAGCATTGGTTTTTGGTTTTTGGCTTTTTTTTTAGGTTCTAGTTTTTCTTACCAAACACTGGGCAGGTTTATTGAAAATTGCTACTTCTTAGACTCATCTGTTGTAGGCTGGACTTTAGATCAGTCTACATTTGTCAAGTTTTATTGAGGAGATGTTGTACTGTTGATAGTTTAAGTATTACATGGTTAGACATCATTTTCAAAGTTAAATTATTTGCATAGCAGGCACCATCAGTTCTCTCCTGCCCCATCTTAACATTTTTTACTGAAGGAACATTCGATAGTTATGAAAGGAATGTTGTTATAAAATCTCAAGTACCCAGATTAAACTCTTAATACCTTGTTGCTATGTCCAGAGGGGAAAAATAATTCTTGAAGGCTTCTTCAAACTTCAGGTAGCACAAACTTGTGTGGGTGCCTGGAGTGTGCGGGCTGATCATGGTGAATCCAAATTAAATTTCCATTTATGCCTCACAAAACTTGGTGAGGACAAAAGACATGTTAACATGGGCCAGAAATCTGGCAGGCCAAGTTCCACTCGGGGGATATTTTTTTCAGATGTGGAATAGACTCCTGCGAACCAGGATTTATAGCAGAAATGCTGACAGACAATATTGGTGATACTGTTCTAATTTATTTGTGTTGAATGGTTTTTTCATCTCTTTCCCTTTTAATGATCTAAGTCTTTTTGCATCTGGCAGTGAGTTTCCTCACTGTTTACCTAGCCTGCCAAGGCAGTATCATCCATCTATGACTATGCTTTTCTTGGTTTCTTGCTCTCTGTCTTTAATATTTGGAGCCAATTTTCCATTTATTCCAGGACTCCTGTACCTCTGATGTTGCCATTAACTTGTAAAGTGGAAGCCTGTCAAAAATGCTTTCAAGATGCAATTTTTTTTTTTTTCATTATGAAATATGTGGTTGTGTTCTGGTATATTTTTATCATAAACACTGAAAAATCCTACATCTACTCTTAGTTGGCATTTGACATAAAAAACATAATCCTGATTTCTTAGATGGTAAATGAGCGTTTTGTGCTCATGTAACACCATCAGGCATTTCTGCCTCTTCCAGGGTGCTCAGGACCTCTTTGTGCTCACTTTACCAACCACAGGAGCACTGGAAAACATGGATAATCCGAGGCAGCGTGTAGGGAATTTGAATCCCATATATATAGATTATAAAGTTAAAGCGATGGTTACGTAATTCAGTGACATTTACATTTTTGGAACATAACCTCTGCCATCACACTTTGCAGTAGCAGTAATAAATCTGTGACAGGATGAATTGCAGTGGAGGAGAGGGTGTGGATCCGTGGTTGTCTGGGATTTTAAGAGCTGGAGGCAGGGAACAGGTTTTGGCTGGAATATAAGACATCCCCAGAACTTCTCCTTACAAGCCCTGGTGAAGAAGCATTGGGGGTTTTGGGGATATCATCCAGCCAGGGGGGAGACTGAGGGCAAGAGAAGTGAAGTTTTGGCTGCCCCTGGATCCCTGGAAGTGTCCAAGGCCAGGTTGGACAGGGCTTGGAGCAGCCTGGGATAGTGGAGGTGTCCCTGCCCATGGGGTAGAACTGGATGAGTTTTAAGGTCCCTTCCAACCCAAACCATTCTGGGATCCTGTGATGGTCTCTGGTCTCTCAGAGACATCCCCCACACAACTCCCTGTTGGGATGGCGTTTGGGGTGGGGAACATGGAGCCCACAGCCCAAGCTGGAGACCTGCCACACCCCATCCACCCAAGAAGGTGTTGGTAACTCGCTGTCAGGTCACGTGCGGCACTTCTCCAGTCTTGTCCCTTCCCCAGCAGGGACATCTGGCCATGCCCAGCCTCTGGAGTGCTCAGAAATTTCTTATTTTTATTAAAATTTAATAAACAGCACTAAACGAAGAAAAAAGTACAAATTACAGGTAGTTTAGAGGATGGGTAGCCTGCCTGAACAAGATTCTCTGGTTTTGAGACTCTAGGACCAGAACTGAGATCAAGCATTTTAAATTGCCCTTTTTTTCTGCTTTTTGTTTGCAAGAATCATGTTTTCTTTTTCCTCCTGTTTTTCTCAAGTGTTGGCCACTTCTAGTTGGACACAACTCTCCGAGACAGGCCCTTAATTTAACAGCTCGTTCTCCCTACTTCATTTAAATAAAGATTATAAAGGAAGCTGTAATCCTACTGATTTGCAAATTGAACTGTTTTGTAGATGTTATTTAAACAGTGCCACTACGACTGTCTTTCATGAGAAACATGGTACAGTGAGAGAGATCAAAGATTCATAAGGAAGCTCTTTTTCTGAAAGCCGATGCTCCTGGCTTCTTTAACTAATTGAAAAATTTTCTTTACAAGAACAGACCTTCAAGCACTCTGGCTGCTGCCATGAGCCTTATCATTACAGAGTTGTTACTTCCTCCTTTAAGGGACTGAGCTGGAGATTAATGGAAGACTGAGCTGGCACTTTAGGATGAACTTTGTGTATCTTCAGTGCACCATACAAATCCTAACTCATAGGTGATTATCAACGGCCTCAGATTGAAACTAAATGAGTGCCTCCCCCTTTTTTTTGAGCTCAGAGGCAGAGCTTCATAATTTCATGGGAAGTCAGAGGACTGAACTGCATTTTCTCCTAACTGGGGATGAATTTAATGATGGTAAAAGGGAAGAAGAATAGCACTGGCTTGATTTTTGAGGTGAAAGCTGTGCATGCATGGGGGAGTTGCTCCTGGGACTGCCTGGTGTGTCAAGGGACCAGGGTAAGAGAGATTCTGGTTCTGGCTTTGGCACAATTTGCCCATTAGAAAGGTATACAAAAAAGCTCTCAGGGCTGCGACTGTGAGGCTGAAGTGCATTGAATGAAAGGTAGCATCCCTCTCACTGCCACTGTAGACTGCACCATAAGACAGTAATTAAGTTGAATTTCTTTAAGCATGTGGTTTAATTTTTTTCTTTTTTCCTGCATTGAAAGTCACACTTGAGCCTCGATGCTCCATGAGAGATGTGTGTAGCTGAGCCAAGTCTATCAGTCCCCAAACGTGTCTAGTGATTTTCTAAAACGAGAAAAGGGGTGGTAAATGATGCCTTTTTTAACAGAAAGCCAGTTTATACGTGGCCTGTGTATTTTAAGGGAAATTTATGAAGCAATGACTTAGGTTATAACCATGGAATCCTTCTGGCTTCAGCTGGCACTGCACAGCCCATGAATATTAACAATCTATGTTTCTATAGGTTAAACTTAGCTATAGGAACTCATCAGTGTTTATGGATCAGATGCTGCCATCTGAAGTCAGGAAGAGTCCACGGCCACGAGTGAGAGGCTGATTTGGCACTGAGTCTGAGCTCTTTGGCTTGGTCAGACAATAGCTCTGTGCCTGAGTGCTGTCCCTGCTCTGCAAAATCCGAGCACCAGCTTAGGTGCTAAAACCTGGCTGTTCCTGATGGCCTGTAAACAGCCAGAACCTTTGCACTTCACATGCTCCAGGATTTACCCTCCAAGGTGTTACATCCATGGGGCTTACTGAGGAAAAAAAAAGGGAGAGAGAGAGAAAGATTCTGAGGTTAAAACGGAAGCTTGCTATTATTATTAATTTAAACTTCAGTTGTCCGTATCTGACCTGGAATTCTGGAAGGAGCTGCACGCAGCACAGTGGTCCCAGGCTGCATTTTTCTGAATTCAGCTTTGCACCACTGATGCATTTCAAACCTTTTGAAGGACAACTGCCCAGGGTTGCTCTGTACTCTGTGCAAACTGCTTCCTGACCCCTTCCCCACCTTTTAGAGGGGAATTTAAGCTAAATTGGCCTCCTTCATTACCATCAGGTGAATGGTTTTTGAACTTCAGGCAAGAGTGGGCTCTGTGATTAGAAGTTTTCTAACTCTGCTCCTGCCAGGGGGAAGGCAGGTGTGAGAAAACCCCCGTTTAACCCTCCATGGTTTGCTTAATTGCACTGGGGAACTTGATTAGGCAAGTTCAGCGCTCACTGGAGTTGGAGCGTTGTGCAATAGAAACTTGAGCGGTTTCCTCTGTAGTGGCACTTTTTTTTTTCCTTCCCTGGGAACAAAAGTGTGACATTAATAGCTGTGCTCAACAGAAAACTTGTGAGTGGGCCTCTCTGGCAAGGAAGAGCCACATAGCTTGCATTACATGGTGTGCCAGTGAGGAAGGTATATGTAGCAGTAAGTTTATGTTCCGTGAGTGAGGTTTTTATCTATTTATATCACCTCCTACTTGAAGCTGCCCGGGCCAAACTCCCCTGCAGAGGCAGTCCTGGGCACCTCGCTATGCTCACAGAGAGGCAGAGCAGCCAGCAAGGGCAGGACATCTTTTTAATTCAAGAAATCCGTATTTTCATCGACTTAACAAAGTAACTCAGAAGCCAGGAGTAGTAAATGAAAACAGACGCTTGAGTCAGGCAGAGGAGCTGGGATTTTTTTTTTCTCTTCCCCTCTGCTGTGACTGTAACTTTCCAATCCAATTAAAGATTGGAAAGTTAAGCAAGGAATCATAATTGCAGCAAAGGAGGAAAAACATGACAGGCAAATTCCTGTCCTTCCTGCTTTGGGGAAGTCAGGGGCGAGGGGATGATGGAGCTGGATTTACCTTCTGCTCCAGCACCTCGCAGGGCTCAGCCTGACTGGCCCCACCTCGCTGGCCCCTCTGAGCTCTTCAACCTCTTGGTACCAAAGCTCTCAGAGGGGGCTACAGCCAGGCTGATTTTTCTGCTCAGGAAGAGCTTTAGGATGCTCATTAGAAAGGTGTGATCATCCACACCGACAGCGCAGGGCTGGGCTGAGCAGATGTCTCTCCCCAGTTGCCAGAAGAGCAGCCTGCATGACAAGGGATCCAAGCACACCTTCTTCCTGGATTTATTATCTGAGTAATTAACAATGCAGCACGAATCCTGACTCAGCCCTTCCTCCCAAGCTTGTTTCCCTCTGTATAACTTTGTGTGCTGTGCATGATGCTGATAAGATTGCCACCCTGAATGAGTAGAAATATAATTGCTGCTGGAAATCCTTTGGTGACCTGGGATATCAAGGGATCTCCTGCCTAGCCCTGGAGATTAGTGCTCACCAGTTCCTAGGTGAAGGCCCTGGCTGTCTGGCATTGCTGTCCCTGAGGAGGGAGGCAGAGATGGACCATCCTCTGCCTCCCTCCCACTGTGGCATAGCTCTTTTTCCTGGCAGGAAAATACCCCCATTTTAACAAGAAATAGGGTGAAGGACGTCAGGTGCATTGGTCTGTGATGTTCCTTCCCCAAAGCAATCATAGAACAGGACCCTGGAATCATTAAGGTTTGAAGAGATCTCCAAGATCATCAAATCCAACCCTTGACCAACGTCTTTTCCAGTCAATTAAAGCAGTTTTTTGTGTGTCCAGTGCTAATTCCTGCCCCTTCCTGCACCTCCAAGTCCCACTGCTCATGGAACTGTGTAATCACAGCATTCCCCACACGTTACCTACGTGTGCCAAGACAGAAAACCTTTGTAAGATTCCCGTTTGCCTCCGAAGTTTTTGCCAGCAGAGGTTTGTTTTGCAGATAAATGGTTGCTATACAGCTCACTCTCACTAATTACAGCTCCTGACTTCCTGCTTGGCTGGGAATGGGTGGAGGATCCCAACTAAACTGATAATGAGATGCCAGTGGGTGGATGTGGAGGCAACATCTGCACCTCTGATCTCATGTGCTGATCTCGTGTGCTGGCAGGGACGTGTATGACACTTTGTTATTCCAGAAGTATCTCAAGGACATAAAATTCCGACAGCTGGAACCTGGTCTGGAGCGTCTGCGTTGTAAAAGTGCAGCTACTCCAGGGCTTTCTGGCATTAACAGGACAGGGGAAAAAAATGCCTTTATTTTATTTTTAATTCAATTAACTTGGAATTCAAGCATGGGTGTTAGCAGTGCGTGAAAAAGATGCAAGCATGTACATCCATACCAATATACATCTCCATATATCCTGTATTTCACTCCAGCTGGATGGTTATAGACCATTACCTGGGAGTGAGACAAGCAAGAGTTTCCTTCATGTGGATGAAAGACTGTTCCACCTGGAACAAAAGCACTGCCAAAAAGGAAAGCACACTCTTGGCCATGTGAGTTGGATGGCCACCATCCATGAGCATGGTTCAAGTGCTCTGCACCATTCCAACACCTGGAAAAGCAGCTTGAGAGTCTTCCTCCAGCCTGAAGGGAAGAAAAAACCCTTCGAGTGCCCGGGCAGTGAACAGCCTGGATTTCTGAAACAGAGATCTTGACAAAAGCTCCTTGTATTTCTGTAAGGGGCAGAATGCAAATGCAATAGCTGTAATGCATCTGTATTTTAGGAAAGCTTTCTGGGCCTCATCGCTCAGTATTTACTTCAAAAATCACTTTGGTTGAAAGCTGGGAGATCGGCTGGGCAGGCAGAAGTAGCAGTGCAGGGGATGTGTGAGCAGGAATGGTGACAGCAAAGTTACTCAGGGATCTGAGGTGGGGCTGGTTTGAGGTTTTTGGTTTTTTGAGGTTTTAATTATCTGGGCACTGCTGCAGGGATGTTTCCAAAAATCCCCAAAACTGAGAAAATGAAAGAATTAGTGAAATAAGGAAGACCATCTAAAGAAACATCTTTTGCTTCTGACATCGTTTAAAACCCTCACTACCTTCAGCTCCTTCTCCTCAGCTTCCCTAAAGCATCCTCTTGCACTGTGTAATTTGGAAAACACTGATGTCATTGGAAGCATTAACAGCAGTACTCATCGTGCTGCAGTTCATACAAGCTGTTATGCTTTTTGTACAGGCAGAGGCTTTAACCAGGAATTTCCACCTTTTGATTTCCCTTTTTTTAAATCATTTTTTTAAATTATTATTATTAGTTTTCCATATTGTGGAGGGATGGCTTCACAGAGGCTGTCAGAAGTGGAGCCTTGCCAAGGTTCCCTTCGTCCCTCTGCCACCTTGGAGATCCAGGATAACAAGTGATGGGTGGGAAGGAGAAGGGAAAAGGGCTTCCAAGGGGAAAAGCTGGGAGTATTGCTGCCTCTCACCAGGGAAAAAGGATTTTCCATGCTGAGAGGTGACAGCTCATGGCACACATGGGATGTTCCTGGATTTCCAAGACGGGAATCAGAAATCTGCCTTGACCCAAGCCCCTGGTATCTTCCAGCATGAGGGGGAAGGAGTTATTAATAGGAAAATACAGAACTCCCTGCAAATATTTTTCTCCTCTGAGGTGCCAGTGACAGATCCTGTGTGGGATTTGGTGCATGAGGTGGTGGTTTTGTGATGGGAAAAAAAGGGAGAATGATTTAAATACAGGTCACACTGTGAAAAAGATTTGAGAAGATCGAACTGGGTCGATTTTGCAAAGCCTTTCTTAACCCACTGGGTTGGTTTTTGGTGATAAATGGTCTCAGCCCAGGCTGGAAGGGGCACTGTTTTGGGATGTCCCACCTTGCAGAGGGACTCGGGAGCAGGCAGATGGGAGGAATGGGATCTGCTGCAGCCAAGGGTTAAACTAGAAAAGAACCTGACCCTGTCAGTCTTAAACTATTGCAATTATGATTGAAAAGATTTCTTGTCCTTAATACCCTAAGACCCCAAAATTCTTTCTTCTTAATTTACTGTGAATTTAACTCAAATGAAGAGCCCAATGTCAACATAGAGAGATTTTGGGATGGGACAAGCCATTTAGGATATTTTTAGTACTTTCCCGTGCTAACGTTCTTTTCCCATCAGCTGAATCACAGATGCTTTTTCTGCAGCAGCCTCATTTACCTCTATTCCTCATTCCTTCCTTATTTTGTTCAAATGTCAACAAAATTACAACCATTATAGTCATAATAAGCTGTGATCCTGTGCACCAAATCAAAGAATAAAGTCTGACTCTGTACACAAAGTAAAGGTCTAAGACCACATCGTGCTTTAGTTGTACAATCTAAGTTCTCAAAAGATGCTTTAATTTTCTTTTTTGTTTTTTCTTGTGTGGCTTTTTTCTTTCTTTTTTCTTCCTGGTTTTTTTTTTTTTTTTCTTTTGTGTAATTAACGTGGAAGTGAATCTTTTGTTTGAATAGTATTTGGCTTTTAGAACAAAAAAAATAGATGCACTACCCTGCTGTGACAGAAAAGGGTTGAATTGGTATTTAAACGAGGAGAATTTCTGCGGATCTTTTTGACTATTAGATGAGATGCAGTTTAATTTTCATTGCTCTAAATTAGTCCTGGAGGAGGAGGAGGAGACACTCCTTTAAAGGCAATAATAATGAAATTCTGGGGCTGATTCTGGGCTGGTATTAACATAGACTAATTCTGTCACAAAGAGCTGCCTTGGCTGAGGAGCTGCCCCTGAAAGACTCTGGTTTGGTTCTCTGCGCTGTAATAGAAAAAGCAGAAGACCCCCTAAGCCAGGAGTGAGTCCAAAGAAATTACATAAATCATTAAAAGTGGAATGAATTGTTTCCTGTGACCTGCAGACAGCCAAGAATGTGGTGCTGGGGTTCTGCCACCGTGGTGACGTCCCCACTCTTGACAGGGACCTGCTGTCCATGCAGGAAAAGTGCAGGGAAGCTGAGGCAAAGCTGGGGAAGAGAAAAGAAATAAAGGAAGAGACGTGGATCTGTGATGTTCATCCTGCTTTGAAGCAAAATTAGCCCCTTTCATTAAATTGTAATTGAATAGTGGGTGTTTTTTCCATCTGGGCTTGACACGATGGTCAGTGCTGCTTGTAAGGGCTGGTCCTGCCTGTCCCAGGCTGGGAATGGGCATCCAGACCTGCTCCATGGTGACATTACGTCTGCTGAGAGGCAGCAGGAAGGATTAGGACCGGGAGGTGTCCCACATTTGCAGCTGTACCATTGTGATGTGCATTTAGAGGTTCCTGCTGCCTCGTGAATTCACATGTTTTATCACAGTGAACCAGCTTTCCCATTCCAGGTGGTGGATAATAAATAGCTGCTACATCAAATAGTACAGGGAGATATTGAGTAGAAGCGGCAGAAGAGTATCAGTTAAATCACAGAATCAAAGTTTTTAGATGTCAACAAACAAGCAGAAAGTCTACATTATGTAGTGGTCAGAAAAAAATTGCTGTAAGGAATGTATCAGTTCCTCTTGAGCTGTCCATCCACATCAGATCAATAGCCCTTCCAAGCATGGGACATTCAAGCTTTCAGCTTGAGAAATTGAAGTTCTCAAAATAAGTCAGGGTTGTAACACAAGTCCATCATTGTGTGTCACAGAAATGAAATGAGTTGTCTCCTGTTCGATTGATGACTGACAGAAAGCTGGGAGGAAGAAAGGGGAAAATAAACGAGACATGGGTTCTTTTTTTTTTTTTTTTTTTTTTTTTGAAAAGTTGTTGCGAACACTTCTGTCAAAAAAGTTTCCACCGAGGGATCTGCTTTCATTTCCATGGACATGCCTAGTTCCCGTTACTGATAATAGGAGTTGGATGGTGAGGGCTGGGAGGGGGGATGTGCTGGGCACTGCGGTGCTGCTGCTATTCAGAGGGAGCACATGATGCAAGGAAAAAATGTAGATCGAGCATTTCTTACGAGAAAAAGTGAAATATGGCCAGGGAATTTATGACTGGTAGCTCCTGATACTTTTTAATTTAGCACTTGGTAATGACAAATGAGTAAATAGGCAGATATTTGGCCCTGCTGAAATACATAAACCCGAGTCTAGCAGGAAGGAGCTCACATCTGAATCCAGTTGCATGTTCAGACCATTAGTCTGGGATCTAAGCAGCGAGTCTGGGAAGCAATTGCACTTTTACAGTCCCAATAGGAACCAGGTACAGAATTTGGCTGGAGATGTAAGTTTGGGCTCCAATCTATCTTAAAACAGGAGGGTGAAGCTGACAGATCCAAGGCTGGTCCTGCAGATGTTCCACTGACATTCCAAACAGCCATGCTGAAATTAATACAGCTTCTCCTGTCAGCTCTGCTCTGGGAAATAATGCATGTGAAGAATGATGTGCAAATTTTGTAGTTTTATCGGTGAGAAAGGCCCCCCCAGTGCTTACAAACAGGCTCACAAAATCAATGCCTGATGCAGTTACTAGCTGAGCAGCTTGTTGATGTTAAAGGAAATAACTTTGTTATCCAAAGTACAAGTGCTCCTCTATTATCCAGGCTTTCAAAGTGATTGAGCCTGAAATGCATTCTACCAGTGTATATAGATACCCCTGCTACCTTGGAGACCAGGCAGTTTCAATACATTAAATATAGAAACTACAGTTTCCATTGCCTAGAGCAATAAAAATGGAGACTGAAGCAATGGCTGTGCTTAGGTACCTGCTGGGAAACACTGAAACTGTGGTTCTAATCTTCCCAAAAAGTGGTGGGTCCTTGTTTCCACTGTTTTTTATGGCAGCAGTGGGTTTGGGTGGTTGTCAAGTAGTAAGAGCAACCTGCTTGCTGGAGCTGGATGCTGGAAGGGAAGGGCTGTGCTGCTTGGATCCTTCGTTCTGGATCCTTCAGGGCTGTTGAGGTTCTTTGAGCATCACTTTGTTGTTCTGTAGGGTGGGCAAGAGCAATCACACGTTGAGCTGCAGCAGGACCCATCTGGGAAACTCTTTGGTGTCTCTGAATCAAAGCAGGTTTGAATCAGATGGCCCAAAAAGCTCCTTTCAGGAGATGTGTGTGTAGGCAATACCTGTCGTCATTAGGGATGCTAAAACAGGATATAGATTTTCTTGCTCGGAGGATACGTGTTTGGAAGATGTGAAGTGCACCTGGAAATCATAATGTTCCAAACACATAAAGAAAAATCCAGGTAATATAAAGCAAATATAAAAAGTAATCTTAAGGTCGATAAAATCAATCTGGGCAGAGATTTGATGGATCACATACTCCAAAACATGACTACATATAAGTGAAATAATAACTTTACACATCTCTTCAAGAATTGCGTTGTATCTGACAGTGTTTTCAGACAGGGTGAAGCACACACAGTTTACTGCATTCACTTAATTAAATAAAATTAAAATAAATTGAAATGGAGTCAGCTGAAAAGCTGTTCCATTTTTTAGTCTTGTAAAAAAGAAGAATTTGAACCAAATAAATACAAATTATTCTGATAACATTTTCATGAAGTAAAACTCTGTTTCACATTGAATAACTTTTCACCACATACTTCAAATGTTAATATTTTTATCGTGTTATTTTTTACAAATGTATTTGAATGGCATTTTAGGTTTACAATATTTCAAATGAGGAAATCAAAAGGGTTGATTATGAAAGTAGTCATACATTATGCTTCTATTTTTTCAAATGTTCCTCTTGCTACTCCTCCTCCTGTTGCAAAATAAAAATGATGAACTATAGATTGGCAAAAAATTGTACTGATTTCTGTGCGTTTACTGGGATAATCTGAAAGAAAATTACCTAGGATGGGCTAGAGAGTCTTGTCAGGAAGAGCAGAAAGTCCTTCACCTTGGGAAAAATTACTTTTCTGGATACTTTAAATCCATTTTGTTTCTGATTCTTCTATAACTTCAAAAATGTGTTCCACGTTCCTGCAGAATTATTTTATCAGATGAACGTATTTTTACAATACATTTCAAAAAGTGACTTCTTAACCGAGCACAACACATTGCAGATGCATTGTCAACTGTCATTGGAGAGACGTTTTTTCTTCGTTTGCTTGGTTTTTCCCCGTGTGAAGTCGTACAAGAAATAATGCCTTCTGGGGCATTTCACAGAAAAAAGATAAACAATTGGAAGGGCCTTCAATCTTGTCATTCCCTGGTGTAGCAGAGTGATAGTCGTGCACTGTCAGGGAGAGCTCAGTGCTCCCGGGACAATTAACTCCTCCCACCGAGGTCCAGCCTAAACTTCACCTGGGCGACCCTCACAGCTCTGCACGTGGGTATAACTAGCAATGAAATAAAACAAGATTTTGTGTTGGGAACCTTGCGATTTTTTCAGCTCTGAAGTGGGATACTCGAGGTCTGAGAGGGATTTCTGCCCGCGCAGCAGGGGCACAAGTGCTGAGTGCTGTGCTGGAGCACGCACCGGAGAATCAGAGCTTTATGTCGAGAGAGAAAAATGTATTCCTGGTTTTCTCATGCTTGCCATGATCGGCTGCTTGTCTCTGAGCTGTTCAGCTACAGATTTTCTGCGTTCGACTTCAGACACCGCAGCAGAACAGCTGGGAAATCAGTGAAGCAGCAGAGTGGTTACAATAGAAACAAAAAGAAAAAAAAATCCCAAACCTTATTGAAAGAAAACTGTCCGAGGCAGCCCCATGGTGCCCTTTCACACTGAGACACTGTCCCAGGGAACCCCCTGGGAAATGGCAAGACATATTTTTCCCTGATAACAATGTAAAAAAGCACAGAAAGTGCACAGGGCATCTTGCTGTGCTGTGCTGCTTTAGGGGAGCGCAGCAGTGAGACCGCGCTGCGCCGTCGCTTCAGTAACGCCGGGCTCATTCCTGGATGCAAATAAATAAATAAATAAGAGCCTAGCACCAAAAAAAAAAAAAAAAAAAATTTAAAAATGGCTAGTGTCTCATTCAGGACTTGTTTGTTAACTCCTGATGAGATGCTGTGTGCAGTCATACTGCCCTGAGGAGTTTATAATACCGGAGCCTGAGCCTGCAACCTTTCCTAAGTACTGCTGTGAACAGCCTTGTGGGACTGCAGTAATTGAGGTAACTGTGTTACTTCTGGACTAGATCATGCAACTCTTAGATCAGGCATTAAGCACTTAGGAGAGTAGCCCCATTCACTTTACTGATGGCTTTTAGATGGGAAAATGTACTGCAATCACAAAGTTACCTACCCTTTAAAACTCAGCATGCTCAGGACAAAATGGAGAAATCTAAAGGAGGTTCTTACAGAAAACAACCAACAAATGGACTATATATAAAGCTAATCTCTCCTCTTCTGATGATTTTTCTCCCACTTGCAGACAATCAAGCCCAGTTTTGCCAGTGACTGTCAAAAGACTGTGTGTGAGTAGGTTTAAGCTGCAATAAACAGTGATGGGTTCCAGCTAAATCCAGCCCTCTGTAACGTTACACTCCATTGTGGACATGCCTCCGAAACACCTCCTGGTCGACAAAAAAAACTGCACTGCTGCCTGGACCCCTGAGGTTGCCCAGGACTGCTCCATCCTGAGCAGGGGTCTATTTCCCATATTAAAAGTCAGCTTCTTGGCAGAGGAGTGCTGAGCGTGGAAATCCATTAGCCTTGCCTGTGTGCTGCTGAAATCCCAGCCCCTGTAATGTGCTGTCCTGTGCATCCTTCTTGGAAAAAAAGTTATCCACAGCACTGGTGCCACCACTCTCATAGCCTTGTAGTAAATGATTGCTCTTATTTATATTATTTAAGGATTGAGTAGGTTTTCTGAGAAGAATTCACCTCTAAATGTGGCTGTGTTTGTGTTTAATCAAACTCCGTGATATATTCCAGATGTGGATCAGGGTAGTGGCTGGGGAAAGGTGTGTTCACTGTGCAGGGAGAAGTTCTCTGCTTGCAGGGACACCCAGCAGAAGGGCATTGAGCTCTCAAGCTTTGAGAACAGCCCTGAGTTCAAGTTGTCTCCTTTCTGCCTTCAGTGTTTGCTTGGCCTAGAATAATCTCTGTGAAGAAAGTGAAAATATTTACAAATATTTTCAAGATGCTTTTACAAATAGTTTCAAGGAATTTTTACAAATATGTTCATCCCGTTCTGAACTTCAGCATAATAATTTATATTTTTTTAGCTATTTTTCTTTGGGTGTTTTTTTGCAGCCATGTGTATTTACTCACATTGATCTTGTGGTATAACCTGATTTTAAATGATTTGTTTCAACTGCTAGACGATGGCACCTTTATTGGTAGTTGCAATTCTCTGTTCCTTGATGAGTATTTTACTGTTTAAAAGCAGTTATGCACACAATGGTTACATTTTTTCAGGAGACAGAAGTTCATCATCAGGGTCAGTGGAGAGAGAGGAGAGCTCTCCCAGAGTCATTTATTCCATCACCTTTTCCAAGAATTTAGTAGCTTCTTTAGGAAATCTGAAAGTTGTTCTTGACAAACTGCTACAGTTTCATATCCAGGGTTCTGCTTTTTTTTTTCTGGAGTTTTGAGGAGAGACTTGTTGACTGGATGTTCTTTCACCTTTCCTGGTTGTGCCATCCACATCCTTGGAGGTTCCCAGGACCTGAGCGGATCAGGTCAGACCCCAGAGCTGCCCCTGCTTGGGCAGAGGGTCACACCAGGGACCTCCTGGGGCTCCTTCCCACTGAATTTCCTGGTGATTTTATGATTTGTCCACTTGCCTAAGTGAGAACTGTTGCTCAGATGAGCAGCTAAACCTTAAGCCTTTCTTTACTGGGCAGAACACAAGTCAGCATCCACAGGAACGTGCCAGATTCTGGACCCTTAAGTCTTGCAGGGCACTGCATATGATTCCTGTGAGGATCTGGGATGGGCTCTCCGGGTGATACATCTCTGGCTGCTGTGTTTAAGGGTTCTTTGTATGTACGTCAGCTTGAAATACTTAATTCTTTTGTAGCAGCCTCTTTTTCTGGGAGACCTATCGTCCTCCAGTGGATCAATTTGTCTAAAGGAATGTAATCTATATTTACTTTGCAGTAGGTACTGTAGCTCTCAACTCTGCTTTTAGCTGATTCAGCTCCAATCCAGCTCGCTTTGACCTCGGAAATATTCCCTGCTAACTGTCCTCCTGTTCACTCCAATTTGTACTGCCTAAATGCCTACTGCTGAGTGTCCCTCTGGCCATTCTGAAAGGTGTTTCATCACACTACAGTAAACGTGAAATACTGATGCACTCAAAACAGCAAAAAAGGAGGGGGGAAAGAAGCAGCTGGATATCGACATGGGACTGGACAGGGGCATTTATTACACTTTACTTTCATCCCATTGTCTACCTTTGGCAAAGGAGGGCTCTGAGGGTCCCTGGTGGGCCAAGCTGGTCGATACGACACAGGAGTTAAATTAGACCTCAAGTCAAGCACATATCTACCTTGGCTGGGATACCTCCAACCTGAAGTCCCTGGAAAATTTACATTTTTCCACTAAGTTAACCAATAACAGAGTGAAATGAGTGAGAAAAAAGCAGCTGTCTAGCCTGCATCTTGCTTCATTATCGAATGGATGTTGTCCAAACAGCAGCTTATGTGCCTTGTGAGGGAGACAAACAGGCTGATGTACGAGCTGTGGCCGGGATTTACCAGGCTTGTTAAGTAAAAACAATGTTGAAAAAAGTTAGTGAACACGTAATAACATTTTTGAAAGGTTTCTCCCATGCCTCTTGTTATTCCGAAGGTGCTTTTTTACCCCCCTTTTCCTGTCCTCCCAGGATCTAAACTGGCTTTATTGTTAGAGTGCACACACAGAGTTCTTACTAATATTAGTGTTATATTAATTTGTCAGTGTAGAACATATTTGTTCAAGTCAGAACCCTGATTCAGAGGCCTGGAGATCCCAGGTTGTCTTGGTGAGATTACACTCTTCCCTAAGTGCTGAAGACTCCAGCACATGGAAAACTGTTGGTGTAACTGTGGAATCAGGACAAGACCTTTTGAAGTGACATCATCTTTGGTTGGAAAACAGATTAAGGTGATTCAGAGCCTTCATGGCTGGAGAAGGGGGCATGGGTGACCACCTCCTGTATTCAAATGACCACCTCGTGGGTGGACTAAGCCCTCAAAAAATGTTCAGGAAATAATTTTGTTCTACACACCAACTTCCAGTAAGCATTTCATAGAATCACAGAATGGTTTGGTTTGGAAGGGACCTTAAAGATTATCTTGTTCCAATTCTCCTTCCATGGGCAGGGAACCTAAGATTACTGTCCTGTATAAAACAACAAAAAAAAATCGTAATCATGTGCCAATAAAGTAGTAAATTTATTTGAATTGGACAAACAAACAACAACAACAAAAAAAATCCAAACCCCCAACCAACACCTCTCCACCAAATAAAAGAAAGTCTTTCATGGAAATGAGGGCTATACTTTTTTATATTATTTTGTAAGGTGAGGAGGTATTTTATTCATCAGGAATGAAGGCACAGTGCAGGTGCTTAATCTGTAAAAACTCTCTTGCCTTATTATTTTAATAATCCAAAATATATTCCTCGTCTGTCAGCTCTCTACTTCAAGCTCAGGCACTGCAAACAACCGTGTCTGTATCTCTCAAAAAGCTTTGCTTGGTTGATTTCCAAAAGAGCTCTTGCCTCTACCTATTTGCTGGTGGAGAAAATTATTTGGAAACGTGAAGCAGGTAAACCTTAACCTGCCAGATGCCTTCTTCGTGTAAGCAATTTAAATTCAATTTGTGGCAGAAAATACAGGCAACTTCTGGATCAATAGGCTGCATTCAGCAGAGCTGACATGCAACACCTGATCCACCGCCAACCTGGCTGGGCTCTTATTGCTCCTACCTGAGGGACTTTCCCTGGCTTTTATCATTCGGTAAAATCTCTGAGGATTACAGGTACTTAACGCTAATTAGAGCTGCTCTGTTCCCCTCCGTTTGAATGGCCTCTGTTTCTGCAGCAGCCGCTTCGCTTGGGTATTTCAGGGGGATAATTGTGGTGGCACACGCCAGCGAGGTAAATGATAGCCTTGCACAAACACACCCCCAGCATCTCGCAGGAGAAGAGGGTGATGAGATAATAGCTGCAACAAAAGCTGCTGCGCCTTCACCTTGCTCACTTTCGGGGCTTTTGTCAGATATCTGCCTTCAGAGCTGTAATTATGTGATTAGAAGGAAGAGGCTGTAAACAAGCAGGACTTTCCTCCTCCCCAGACGTGGGAAGTGAGGCGCGTCAATCCCAAAGCTCCTCCAGGAATACCTGCACCTCGCTGGCGCGTGGAAGGCTCTCAGAGATGTGTGACGTGCATGCACATCAATCCTGCTCTGAGTGCTCGCAGCACGCGAGTTATTAGCACAAAAATCATCTTCCTTTCTCATACGTTTAACCAGGGTTCAGAATGAAATTTAATCATTGCTCAGATTTGTAATAATTATTATTATACGTAGGGTTAAGTGCTGGAAAAATGGAGCTTTTATTTGCCATTTAACAATTCCCCCTTCTATCTGTGAGCTCTGATTCTACCATTATTGTGTTTCCTACAAATATCCCAGATACTTATAAATATTCTATTGCAATGAATTTTATATGACCCTTCAGTTCTAACAGCGGAAGCTGCATTTTGAACTTAACCTAAAATCCAGTGCAGTAAAGCCAATTTTTAAATGTAACCTTTCCACCAAGTGGTAAAGACAGTCATAAAGTCACTTATTATTGCTCAAGTCCCTCTTGACATATAATTAATCCATCTCAACCCCCATCCAAAAATCCAGAGACAGCAAATTTGCCCTTCCTGAATTTACAATTCATAGAGGCAGAGCGTTATCCAGCACTCCCTGACTGGGTGCACACATTGCAGGAAAGGGAGCACAGATGAACATTTAGGAGACACTCATCTCTCCCTGTGTGTCAGCATGAGAGGAAAAATAACAATGGCTGGGACAGGATCTCAGAATCCCTCCAAAAGACTCAAAAATGTGTGGCTGTGGCACTCGAGGACACGATTTAGTGGTAAACGTGGTGGTGGTGTTGAGTTGATGGTTGGACTTGGGGGTCTTAGAAGTCTTTTCCCACCTTAATGATTCTGTGATTCAGATGTGGGTGGAGAGTCTCTATTCTTTGCATCATTATGAGAACTCCTGATTTCCAGACGTCACACACATCATAGAGACGTTTGGAGAATGGGCCTTTGGGGATTGTGTAGTTCAGCCTCACACTCTGCCTGTCTGAGCATGGAAAAACCTCCCCATGCAAATCTCTTTGAACTTTAGGAAATAAACCAGTAAGTCCTTTTTGAAACAGTGGTGTTTTCCACTAAACGATGCCGTTGTCCTGAGGAAATGTAAAGCAGTGGAAAGAAGGTGTCAAAATGGGCTAAAATTCAATTATAAGACCCATTCTTTAACCTGGGCTTTGACCTTTGTGTGCACTCAGAAAAAAATGCAGAATCTCTCCAAACCCAGACCTCGTGCTGCTGTAGGCAGCTCATTGCAGCCCTGAGAGCAGCCTTACAAATTGGTGCTGTGTCTTCCAGCATCAACCAAAAATTGTTGAGGGCCGCATTTATCTCCTGCTTTTTATAACGAGCCCAAACCAAAACTGTGAATTTCCCAGAGGGTGAGCAAGAGGATAAGGATTAGAAATAGGCTATTTAAAAATAAAACATAAAACTCCAAACAACCCTTCACCATTATATTTCCAGGCTCTGAAAATATTTTTATATGGTGTTGCCATCAAATGGTCATTACCTGTCCCTCTGCATCTCTTTAGAAACCAGTAATCATTGTAGGAACTAGGTATCAATATAACATGAAAATATGCTTGAGTAGACTCTAAATTTGGTATATCGAGAATAATTTAGTCCTCTCATGTGTTTTCTTTCACAACAATCCTTTACTATATGGCACTATCCAAACCTATTATTGACTATAAAATTAAGTGTGTCACTGTTGCATTCACAAAATTATGACTCTGCTGAGCAGTATCCTTGTGATTAATCATCTTGTTTTATTGACCAACATTGCTGAAGTAGAGAAAAATTAAGATTGAAACCCTCCTATACATTTAGTGCCCAAATCGAGACACTTTCAGTGTAGCTGGGATTTTTTTTACAAATCTCAAAATTATCCAAGTAAAGGACACTCAGCGTTTGGAACAGCAAGGACCTTGGGGACAAGGGTACACACTCTTGCCTCATGGAAACTAAATAGACAGCCTCACTCAGCCTCTTAATCACTGAATCATTAAATGGTTTGGGTTGAAAGGGACCTCAAAGAAAATCCCATCCCACCCCCTGCCGTGTGCAGGGACACCTTCCACTATCCCAGGGTGCTCCAAACCCCTTCCAACCTATCCTTGGACATTCTCAGGGACAGGAGTGGTGACGAGCCTTTGTTCCTCTCGTGGCTGCCAGGTTGACTGCACACCTTCCAAACTGCAGCACGTGAGGCACGGGCTCTACACACAGAAACTGTGTTAATTACATAGACCTGAAAGCCCTGTGGAAATTAACATGTGATCTTGTAATGATTTGCCATATCATAACACATATGCTCTGATCCAGCAAATCACTTAAGAAAGTGCTTAAGTTCAGGCTGTCATTTCAAATCAAGCTTCAAGATCAACCTTGATGCTGTAATGACATAAGTGAATTAGGCTGGAGCCTTAATGTAGTCTCCTTTGTATGATTTCTTTTATTATTACAAAATAAGCAGGGGGTAAGAATCATTTCAGAGGTTATTTCATGAGGTACTTCTCTGAACTGGCCACAGGTTTTGGCAGAACTGGAAATTTTAGCTGTGGAAGACCTGAGTTCATGAATGGTAGGACAAGGTGTAAAGGCTTTGAACAGAGCAGGTATGGATTAGATATTAGGAAGAGATTCTTCCCTGTGAGGGTGGTGAGTTGAAAATATTTGGGTGAATTTTTAGTGGAATGGTAAAACTCGTCTTGGTATTGAGACTATTGCTGACCCTGCAGCATCCAACATCTTGAGTCAAAATATGGGCAAAATGGGGCTTTTAAAAAAAAAAATTAAAACTGGTTTTTAGTGTTAATAAATACTTTAGGAGAAGGAATTGTTATTTGACCAACTAAAAGTTATAATAAAATAAAGAAACAATCTTTCTGAATGTAGTCCTTCAACAATTTTCAACTTCTCTGTTGTGCACCTGACACAGCAACACCCCTATCACTGCTCTAATGTTCTAACATTAGAAATGACACTTTAAACTATAAATACAAACATACTAAACTTCTTTTCCTTGCCATCGATCTGAAAAATGGCTGAATTGTTGATGCTGAATTTTTCCAAAAATTACTCCTGAGATAAGCACTCAGGATTCAGCCAGAGCAATTACAGGCCTGTGGAATCATTAAGTGACAGAACCCAGAGTTTTACACTGGAAGGCATCAGACATCTCTACGTTCACAACACACAGGGAGAGAGGAAAAAAAAAATGGAAAATGAGAGGCAGAGGGAACGAGAGAGGAAAAAAAAAATGGAAAACGGGAGGCAGAGGGAACATATGTTGGAGACAATCCTGCCTCCCGTAAAACTGCTGTTGAGTCAAGTAACCTGTTTAAAAACAATGTATTCCTCTAACTACAGCCACCTGGCTTGTAATTATAGTCCTCATTAGAAACTGCTACAGGTCTTGAGTGATTAGTTATTGTTTATAAACTGTTCAACTGGAGACCACCTGTTTTCGTGCAGCGCCGCACCTTCGTCTTGCCTGGCTGCCTGGTGCCTATTAATAGGAGAGCACCTGTTTCCTGGCAGGGCAAACCCAGAGATAAACCTGTGTGTCTGAAGCAGCTGGGGGAAAGGTCTTTGTGAAGGACACCCAGATCTATTTGTTGCTATTAAGCTGTCGCCAGACGCAGTTAGAGCACTTGATGGAGTTGCCCTGCCTCGCATCTCTCGTGTCCGCGCGGGCTCCCCGGCATCTGATGCGGAGCTCTTGGAGAACGTTTATAATTAGCCCTCCAGAGATTGGGAAATCCGGAGAAATAAAACATGAGGTTTGAATGCTGGCGCTAATTGTTAAAGAGTTAAATGCTCCTGTATGCAAAGCACCCGAGATGAAAGGAAAGGTGAGCGGCTCCGTGTGCAGATGCAGGAGGTGAGGCATGAACGCCGCGTTCCTTAAATAAACACAAGTATCACTGCGGCCCCACTGGCAAAGGCAAAGAGGAGGCACTGATTTTCTCAAGGCGATTCAGTCATGTAGACAACAAACTCATGCTGCAGTTAAAATATTTAGAGCCAAATTCTGCTCTGAGTCGCACTGGATTCAGCTGATTTATTCCCAGACCTAAACAGTGTAACTGAGAGCAGAATTTGGCCCCTACACCCCTAAACTATTGTTATCCCATCGCTCATTTTCATCTACGTCCATAAGTGGCAAATGATATCTTTTTTTTTTTTTTTTTTAAGTTGCCTACCTGGTTTTGAACTAGAAATGAGCTCTGTCTCCAAGGCTGTCAGTCTGGGAGAGTGGACACATGAGCAGAGAGGCAGAGCTGAAGGCACAAAGCCGGAGCGAGCTCCGCATGGAAGAGCCGGTTGTGTGCTTGGAGGAGGAAGCAGCAGGCTGTGCAGTATGAGGGACACACCAAAACTTGCTTGGGCAAGGAGAAATGGGACCATTTGGCACTGGGATGAAGTCAGTTTTAAGGAGTGCATCGGGTGTTGGCAGCACTTTAAATCCCAGGTGATGCAGACAGCAGTGGGAGCTGCCATCCTTTAATGTGATGGTGGGGGTTGCAACATTCCCAGGCTCCCAGAACCCCTTTCCCTGCTCTATTTTAAGCACTTGTGGCCATGCCTTAACCCTTACCTAGTATACTATTTGCTGCTGTGGTTTGCAGTGGGCATCCCCCATCATCTGGCATTTTATTGAGGGACATCAATAAAAGGCCCCCTTTTCTCTGCCTTTCCTCTCCTTATGAACCGAAAAGCTACCTCTGTATGTGACCTGGAAGTATTCCCTAGAAAAACAATATTTAGTTTTCTGATTAGCATTTTTGGGATTGGCTGATCTTCCTTAAGGGCACATTATTGCTCATAGGCAGTTGGTTTTGCTTACTCATTTATTGGGTAACAGATAGTTTCCAAAATGAGACGGCACATCATGAAAAATTAGGGGATAACACAGTCTCAACATTAAGCCAGGAAAGTTTTCCGTATTAAGACACAGTGGCATGATGAACAACCCAGTCACCACCCTGTGTTCCCACACAGCAAATGTTAGGCACCTGTGCATAGCAGTGAATCATCTTATCAGCTGGTTATTCAAGGCTGAACATGTTCCCAGCCCTATTTCTCAGTGTTTGACCATCCCCGAAGCTTCTTTGCTCCCTGCTCTTCCTCAGGAACAAACAGAAAGCTTTCACTTTATGTGAAACATAAAAACTTTCACGTTATGTGAAATAAGTGTGGCTAAAACCTCCAGATTTGTGCAACTGAACTGAGATGTACGTATTTATCTGTTCAATATTTAAATGATAACAACGGTTCCCAGCATTATTTCAAGGATTCTGTAAAACCTCAGCCTCAACAGAACCTCAGGATGGGCAACATCCAACCTGTCCACCCAAAGTCCCCCAAGTGCACAGAGCCACCAAAAGGATTTACACACATTTGGCAGAACAAATGACAAATAACTTGGTGTCTTAGAAATTCAACTGTGGGACTGAGGTTTTTTGGGATACAGGATCCTCACTGTCTATGCTTTTGTTGTTTTTACAGCTGTGAATGTGTTCAAACTAAACAGAAGAGTGGGTTATTATTTATTGCAAAATACTGTGTGGGTACACTCCAAATGGTTCATGGTGATAGCAGTCACCATTTTTATGTTTTAAATATGTTTACCTGAAGTAAAATATCAAGTGAAAAGAGCATAATTTGATAAATAACAGGAACAATAGATTGTGCAAAAAATAATCATATCCAACCCTTGCCTAAGGAAAAACCCCATGGAAATAATCCTCTGAGTGTAGTTCCCAAGCATAAATGCATTTTGGATTCTTAGGGGATTTATTAATTTCCCCTTTCAAATATGGGAAACAGTTGTTGCAATGACAACATCATCATACTGGAACAGTGGTAAATAAGTAAATAAATAAATAGCAATAGTTACCTCTCTGTTGTCCTACTACAGCTTTTCTGCTAATGTTTGGGTAGATGTTTATGCAATTTAGTATCTTGCAAAAAGAGTGCATAAAAGCCCAAACCCAACAAAAGACTGAAGGGTTACAGAGCAGCACAGAGGGGTCTCTTTTTAAAGTGACTAACCCAGTTGATTTCAATACGAGTTTGGAAAATAATCAAAAGTTCTCCGTTGTGGAGAACTGGCAATAGGATCTGCAGGAAGCCCAGATCTTCCTTGCCCAGTGGGTTTCCACATGTTTGGAGAAACCAGAACTTTCCAGAGCTGGCGCAACCTCTCTCTTTGAAATCTTTTTCTTGCTGTTTCTTTTTTAAAGGTGTTAAAGAAATATGACTGTAATAACCACTGACAAAAATCTCTGGGCTTGAACTGAAGTGGGAAATCACAGAGGTTACTTATTTCCTCATGCTTTTACCATTTGTTCTCTTTTCTCGAGGAAGTTGAAAGACCTGAGATTCAAACTTAATAAGGCCCCATGCCGTTTCTAAGAGTATTTACAACATACAAAAAATAAGCCAGCACATTTCTTATATTTAAATTTGTTTTCAGTCATCTAAGCTGTTACACAGTAGGCCATCCCCAAAGCTTTTGTAACAAGCAGTAAATGTTTCTCAGGCAAGGGAAAGAATGATGCGTTCAACTGTAGCTGCTTGAGACCAGGAAAGCGACAAAACATTGGAGTGCGTGCACTCCCCACATCCCGGTTTGTTTCAACATCATGGAAACGGAGCTGCCTCCAGCCCGTGGCACGTGCTGCAGACGTGTGTGTGGGGTGGCAGCCTGTGGGATGCCCCACTGGGGTGGCAGCAGCTTCCTTTGACAGCTGGAGTTCTGTGGTGTTGTGGAACAGACAATGAGCGTGGGTTTTATTAACCACAATCGCTTCCCATTTTCAAGGCTCTGACCTAAGCCCATTTGGTTCAGTGGGAAGCTTTCCATTTCTAGTGGTGGGGAGTGAGGATGATTCCTCTAAGTACCAGTTGTGCAACACCTGCTCTAGACACCACCAGGAGTTCAGTTCTAATTCTGGTCCATGTCTCATTGCTTGGTGTGTCATGGAGCAGAACAGCTCCGGTCCTGGAAATTCTCGGGATGCAGCAGCAGGGCCACAGAGGCAAAGCCAGTTTGTCAGTGCAAGGCTGAGTGTGTGTGATAGCCAAGGAACCAAAGGGACATCTTGGAACGTGTCCTCTTGTATCCTAAATAAACAGCGTTGCAGAAGCCTTCCCAGTGAATCTGCCTTTTGAGTCTCTTCCCATTCTGGAGAGACTTTATCATCTGAAGCAATCAAGCGTGGAAGGAATGTCTGAAGGCCTCAGTGACACTCATTAGTGGTTTTTGGATGGCCTATTGGGGAAAACTAGTTTTGTTTGAGTTCCTTTTGCAAACAAATGTTAGCACCTACAAACTCGAAATACACCCAATGTCCATCTGAGAGTCGCTGGAACGCCGATGAGACATTTTGTCCAGTGCTCTACTGAGTCACTGTAAAAATAACCCCACCAAGAACAGCTGACCAGACTCACTTTCATGTCAATCTTTTCTCCTTTTATTTTCCTTAAAAAAAAAAAAACAAAACAAACATAACTAGAAGTTGAATTAAAGTGGGAACGCACAGATTGAGCAGGGTTCTTAGATGGAAGATCCAAGTCACTATTAAAAAAAAACAAACCTCCCTGAAATATGTAGACACATCTTTGCCATGGAAACGTTGGAAACAACATCAACATGAATCATGTTGGAACTGAGTGGGCACGGAGCGGTTTGGAGGGTCCTGGTTGCCAGCCTGAGCCGGGCGAGAGCCGCTCTCCATCCTCAAGGGTCGCTCCACGGGGACGGCGCCACGGGATCGCCGTGGCCGGGGTCGCATCGCCGTGGACACGGCATCTGGGGGAGGCACAGTGGGGCGTTCCGAGGTGAAATGTGCCTGTCCTCAGCTGCCGTGCTGCCAGCAGTGATTATTTTGTCTCGTAATATCTTGTTTTCTAATCGGCCAAGTGAACCTCCAGCCACTGGGCATTTACGCAGCTGCAACTGGGCTGTGTGTAAGTGAATTCCTTTGAGAAGCATAAAGGACGTCCCAAAATAGCTTCTAACAGACATTTTTTAATGTCTCCCTGCGTTTGCTGCCTCTTTTTCTGGATTTCTCTCTTTTTCTTCTCTGTTGGCCAAGATGGGTTCTGAACGAGTTGGACTGCTTCTTAATTCTTGTGGCTTTTCCTGGTGAACAAGGCTGAGAACTGCTTGCAAGAATCTCTTAAGTAGCTGTTTGCAATTCTTTTAGCCTATGTTCACTCTCAGGAGAAGTCTCACAAACAGTTCGAGGGTAAAATTGTTACAATTACTGTTTGAGCTTTTATTCTACTAGAAAAGATAAGTGACTGAAAGTCTTAAGAACAAACAGCGAAAATAATCTTAGAAATTGTCCTTTATCCTTCTGCTTGGTTTTGTTTTTTCCTTTATATATTTTTTTTTCAGAAATCTAGATTTTAGCTACACATGAGAAGAACAGTCTCTATTTTTCAGTTTCTCTGAGTTAGGGTCTGGCCCATGGCATGGTGGTCTTCCCACCAGGGAAAGACATTCAGTTAAATAATCCTTTTAAAAGACATTTCAGAGAGAAAGAATAACCTCTACCACCAAAGCAGGAGCTGAAAAAACCCTCAGGTTATGAGGATGAGGCATCTTATTGAGGAAAGCAGTATAAGTTCTGAATTCCTCTAAGCTTCTCTACATGTGATAAATTTACTTTGAAGTCCATTTAAACATATCCTAATAGGCATTAAAACTGGAATCATCTGAATTTCAGCCTTTATAGGTAAAATCAGTGTTCATTTAGAAGCCATAAACACAGTAAAGTAAACATAAATCAGTTTTGGACATGTGTTTACTGCATCAGCTGCTTCAGACTCTCCTGGTGGTTAAAGCCAGAATGTGTAACTTTGCATTTACTCCAGCAGTTCCTCATGGGTGATGACTTGCACAGCCGTGGTTGGCTTCTGTGGTGTGAAACACACCGACATTTCCTATGAAAATTCCCTTTATGCCCAGCAAAGAGTATCTGTGTGAGACAGGTTACTCTGTTCAAATATTTTTAGATGGAGAAAGGTTACCTTAATTAATTTCAAAAATATTCCTTCCTACTGTCTCTGTAGAGATGGGTATGAATTCTTCTCTTGAGCTGTTGCCAACAAAACACAGCCCTTTCTGGAAGGGCTTGGAGCCCAAAAGCTGCTCCTGCTCTCTCTGAATGGGAGAATACCATTTCTTACAAATTATATATTCATTTTTACAGTCTGTGGTCTTTATGGAGACTTTTCCCAGTTATGCCCCAAATTATCTGGTCCATTAAAAAAAAATTCACATTAGGCATTCCCTACTTGTCTCCATGAGATTATATGATGCATGCTACAATTGTTCCTGAAGGTGCTCCCATTTCTGATTGGTTTATTAATTTGTGTTTATTGTAGGTACTCTGGTATAATGTTTTATCTTAATTAGTATTTTTATACCCACTATATTAAGTACGTATGTGGGCAGGTTTTTATGCTGCACGTCTTCCTAGTGCAACTGAGGTTTAGTGTTTTACTTCAAGAAGGAAGAATTATAATCAATTTAAAAGTAATTACAGACACATTTTGCTTCAAAAACAAACTATGCTGCATTAACATGAGACAATATTTTAGGCTGAGATCCATAAGTTTTTAGTCTGATAAGCCTCCTGTTGAGCTGTGCGTGATATCAACCTACCTTAAATTAGGATAAACCTGTCTTCTTAGGATAAAATCTAACCTTTATTTTTCCTCACAGAAATAAATCCTCTTCTTGGGCATTCATTGAAGAAAGAATTGAATCCACCTCTTTTTAAAAAGAGATGGTTTTTTATTATAAGACTGCAAAAATAATATACATTTCTAGATTAATTCTTTTGCATTTTACATGTGGGACAAAATTCATGTGCTCAAGGAAGTATTTAATTTCTTGAGTAAGACCCTTAAAATCACGTCCAGTAGGAGCAGCAGAGCACTAAAACACTGTTTGGGTTTTTTGTTGTGAGAGAATCAGAGTTTGTGTATCTTGGTTCTTCATGGTGGACGCTCAATTAAATGGCTACTGGCTAATATTAATTTTTGCAACTTTATTCTGTGAATACCTTTTAGCTTCAACAGATATTTTTTTTTTTTTTTTAATTTAAGATATATATTTCTGTTTTTTAAAGAGGCAAGATTTGTTTTAATCTGATACTTTCCTGGTAAAAAACTTAGAAAATCACGATGCTTTTCACTTCACGTTCCTCATTTTCTGTGTCTGTAAATGAAGTTTCTGTCTGCTTTGAGCAACTTCAGTCTTGGGTCATTTCAGCCAGTTTAGTGGAATTACCTTCAGTCAGACAAAGGAGAGGTATTTGGATATTTTGCCCTTATTTTTAACTTCTGGTTCTGCCATGGGCTGCTCGAGCTGGGCATTTGCATTCAGCAAAGGCTGGTGCAGGAGCACTTTAGTTGGTGAGTTTGCAGTTCTGCTCTCAAGGAGGAGCGAGCTGTAAATTACCCACCACTGAGTTGCTGAGTCACTTGAATACTTCAGACTCCTGTAAATGCAAGATCCAGTGGGGCTGCTGAATTATCCTCGGCTGTTTTTCAGAGGATCCTCGTGTCACAATCTCATTCTGAATATGATTTTTTTTTTTTTTGTCAGGATAAGTATTTAATTTGAGATTTCAGTAGTGAAGAGAATTGAGTCGAGACATTTTAAGTGCTTCTTCGTCTATCATTAGAGACACCAAGTGACACAGGAAAAGATAATGAACATAGAAAGAGCCCCCAAAGCACTTTTAGATCGTTTCCTGAGAGTCAGCAGGCCAATATTGACTTTGATTAAGCACTCACTTCGGTCCCATTAGTTTGGCAAACTGTGAAACAGAAGCGAGCGTCCTTTCCAAGTTGGTTTTGCATAAACTCTTTTACAACTTCACTTCTGAGTTTCTTTAGAACATCTCTGTTGTTTTGCTTTTTGCTTTTTTCTTCCTTTCCTCCTCAAGAAAGATTTTTTTTTTTTTTTAAGTCTTCAAAAGGTTATATAATCATTTACGGTATGAACCAGTGACACTTAACAATCTTGTTTTGTGCCTCAAAACTGCAGAGGAAAGCAAAGCGACATATTTCCTTCTCTGGAGTTTGTGTGTCTGAGGTTTAATTGCCAGATTTTAAATTAAAGGATTAGTTTCTGAAATTATTTTCTGGAGTAGATGAATGTTATGGTTACATACAGCTCTGAAATTGGCTGCCATTTGTTAAGGAAAAGCTCTTTCCCTTGTGCCCCTTCGGTGTGAGTTTGAGTCCTGGCTGTTGGTGTGTATCTATCAGGAGAAACCATAGAAAACTCGACAGAACCTGGGTACGTTTTTTATGCATTTTTACCCTTTTTTTTCTCCCATCAATAATTTAAAATAGACAATGGGCTCTTGTCCCTTCAGACTGTGTGTAGAGTTGGAGATATTGTGACGAGCCTCGACGTTCTGGTGGGTTTTGGATGCTGATAAAAGAGGAGCTCACTGCACCTGGGTTATCAGGAGGTCTGTTCCAGCCTAAATGATTCTGTGATTCTGAGACCATGGAGGAACCCTGAAGAAACCCAGTGAATGCAGAGCCTGTTCATAGTCGGAAAGCAGATACTTCGAGCTGAGTTACAGAGATGAGGGATCTTGCAAATGTTTCCTTTGCCCGTGAGGGAACTCTTTCCCAGACTCTGTTTTGACTAGATACTCTTCACTGATTTATGTACTCTGTAAATCTCTCTGGGCCATGCCTGGTCTCAAAGGTACCCAAATAGTTTTCTGCTGTAACTTTCTGTCCTTTGTAGTTCCTCTCAGGTTGAGAAAATCCTCATCATTACTTTTCAATATTTTTATTTCTAGCACATGAGAAAAAAATCATGTTACACATAAATGAACAAAAAGGGTAAAAAAGGATTTATTCACTATTTCTTAACATCCTTCAAGCCAATTAGCAATAGGTCTGAAGAACAGACATCTGACAGATTGGCTGTAATTGGCAGCATTTTCTGTGGCAGTTTGCTACCACTCTTCTGCTTCACCTGGAAAGTCTTTAAAGAGGTTACATCGCTGAGCTGTCATTGCAACAGTCCAAGATCATGTCCATCATCATTTCTGTTTCAATGGATTTCATTTTAGGCATACCCTACACATTATTTCACGTATTCTTGGCATTCTGTGCCACCAGAAATACGTATTAATGCATTGCTAAATATTTTATAATCAAACAATGTATTAACGTAAATAAAAGGGGAAAGTAGGTTATTTCTTATCCCAGCATTATAATCAGGAATATTGTTAAGGGTGGATTAATTAGCTGAGCCGAGGCACTGAGTCCAAGGTATTGCTAGATAGTTTTTTATCTCAGCATCTTGTTTCCAAGCCTTAAAGGTAATCCAGATGAAGGTTTATATTCCTGTGTATCTGGTAGTGTACAGCACACACAGGCACGAGCACAGTGGTGCACACACGCCTGAGCACAGCGACACAGAGTGTAGGCACTCATAGATTTCTACATGAATTTGACATTGATTTCGGGGGTAAACAAATGGTTTTAAGTCTTTACTTGCCCAAAGCTAGATCATAATATTCTGCATTTCAAAGTGTCCAAGTACCTTTAAAGTGATGGCTGCAGAGTCCCCCAAGGCACAAAGCAGATAAAACCTTCTTTTAAAAGTATTTTGCTCACCTTTGTAAAAAAAAGGAACTTGGGGTTTATTGAGTGCAGGAAAGGCTCATTCCCATAGTAACCAATGCACGGCTGATATTGATCAGCAGAGTCAAAGGCAAAACCTACTGACAGGAATAAAGAGCGACTCTTCCTTATCCTCATATGTATTCTTCCTGGAGTTCTGTAGGTAACCGATACCACAGGCGTGGAGCGGGAGCTGCCGCCCCTTTGGTTGTGTTGTTAACACCAGGGCTCCTCATCCCAAAGAAAAGCTCTGAGTGTGCCTGATTTTTTACTAGATCCTAGTTAAAAATACCAGTCTTTTCTCTGGCAAAACTCCCTATGATTTTAGAAGGACTTTTCCTTGAGCAAGGTGTGTGCAAAATTGATCCCTTTGTCTTGAAGGAGCACGGCCAGCCTTTGGAATCTCTTTAATGCTTTATTTTCTACCTCAATTAATGAGACCTTAAAGGTGTTTAAATATCCCCTCCTTTGTTCTCCATACTTGTGGCAGGTGTGAGATCTGATAAATTAACATTTGCAATCACGCCTGATCGCTCTTTAATGATTTCATTAGGTGTTAAATATAAGGCTTAGCATCCTTTTTATGTTAGGCATTCCTTTTTGAACTGCACGGCTTCACGGAGAAGATCTTTGAAACCAAGAGCTCGTGAATTATTAGCATTCAGTACAATGCAAATACATACCTTAAATCCTCATCATGATTAGATCATTCCCAGAATTGACAAGTCTATAAAAATGAAGAAAGGAGACCTGTGAGAGCTGTGCAAGGAGAGATATTTTGTAGAACATGATATCACATAATAAAGAATAAATTCTCTCAAGTCTGATAGTTTTACAAGGTTTTACATACTCCTAGGCAGGTAATAATCTTCCTTAGTTTTTTTTTCTTTTTTCCCCTGGACCTGCAAGGAGCCTTAACATTTTTTCCTGACAAAAACTGTTAGATAACAACTGAGCCAAAATTAAATAACTCCAAAAGTCTTCCTCTCTAATCCCTTCTGTGCATGCTTAATGTTTCATTCTCCCACTTCAATTATGCCATCTGCATTATGTCTTTCGCTCCCAACTCAGGGAGTTGTTAAAAGGAAAATCCTCTTTGAGAGTGTCACAGCTCCATTATGCAGGCCTATACCTGTGCTGGCAGCATGCTCTTCTTCTCACCTCATATTGCCTCTTGCCTGGGAAAGAGATCCCCGCCGTGCACATCAAACTGGAAACTGAAATGAAATTAAGCTGGTATGCAGGAGGTGGAGTAGGTTATGATAAGTGAGCAGAGGAGACTCTGGGAAGAGTTTTTAACTTAGTTCTTCGGGCCAAAAAATCACCAAGCTGAAAGCCCAGTCTTGGAGATGGAAATCCTAGCCCAAAAAATCAATAGCAGGGTTTGACTCTGGATCCTTAATAATGAAGGTAACCTGGTTTCCACAGGTGCTGGGAACACACAGATGTCAGTGGCTCCAGTTGCACGTTCAGATGTCAAATTACAGGCAGGGATTTCCAGCCATTGGGTTCAGACCCCTTCATTTCCTGTTGCAATCCATCTCTGCACAAGGTGTTATCAAGACTTTTACCAGGATCTTGGCCGAGTAGCAGATACCCTGGGCATTTTTGAGAGACCATATTGGATTTCCAGTGGGATCAATTCCTCAAACTGATATTGCATAACACCAGGCTTTTGGAAATTCTCCGAAAATTCTAGACTTTTGCAGGACCAGCTCAGAAAAATTTATTGATGAGTTTATGATTATTCGAAGAAGGTCACGGTATATTCATTCAGAAATAATTAAGGAGCAAGTTTTGGAAAGGTGTTTTATATTTGCACCTTTTACAACCACAAATGTAGGCAGTAGTTTGTCCTCTGTTTCATATCTTTTCATTAAAACCTGTTTTTGGTTTATTTCCAGCTTACAACTGTAACACATAATATCTCAGCCTGACACCCCATATGATTTGAAAATTTTAGGGGGAAAAAAAAATCCCATGCATAATATACATTTATAAACATACAGATACTGCAGATTAAATCGTGCACTGGAATGCAGAGCCATTTTTCTCTGACTGACTTACAGAGCTGTGCTCTGGAGATGATTTTACGTTTAGTTTAAAATGGCTGCAATATTCAACATAGAAAACTGACTGCCGTTTACAGCCTTTGCAGTCCCTGTCTCTCCAGCAAAAAAAATTATCACCAGGGGCTTAGTTTCCGGGATTTTTGGATGTTTCTGAAACCTTGGCTGGGTGTCCCACCCCATTATCACGACAGACCCGGCACCCGCTGAGCAGTGATCTGAGCACAACAGGACCAGCTCGAGCATTTGCGCGACAATCGAAAAGGTTCTGGAGAAGGATGTGCTGACACAAAATGCTGTCCTGGGGACCTTCAGCGCCATTATCTTTAAATGATCCATAATCATTAGGAAGCTCTCCTGGCACTACTAGGATGGGTTTCTTGGAGGGAAAGAAGTCTCCTGAGTAATGCAGTGCTGTTGTTTAGAGCTCGCTTTCACTTCTGGAGCCCTGAGAAGTTTTAAGTTTGAGTCGCTTCATTTGGAGCATCCTGCAGTAGGGGCTGTCAGCTCCCTCCCCTTTTTTCAGAATGGTTTGAAAAGCCATTAAAATGGTTCTTGCAATTCTGAAAAGTATTAGCTGAGTGATGGGATGTTTATATTTTAACACTGACAGCTCAGAAGTAAAATTAGAGTAAAATCTCAATGATACTTTTCTGTTATGAACAATTTAAATATTTTTCATCATATTCTGTCAAAACCTGGTTGGATACAGAAGCAAAAAGAAAATTTGATCCAGAAGAACACTAAGAGCAGAGTGGTTTGAGTGTTGGCACTTAGGATAAAACAGCAATCCAGGGGCCTGGAATTTCCCAGCAGCCATTAGAGGCCTACCAGCACTTCCAGAGACGTGGCCAACAAAGTACAAATACCACGGATAAATCCATCAGAGCTGTGCACGGCAGAAACCCTTATTGCAGCCACGGGTGGATTTGAGAGCTGTGCTGGAAATTCTGCAGGGGGAAGGGAAAACGGGATACGGGACTCTTGGGAATGCTTCTGCCCCGCTCCCGAACTGGTCAGATTGGATGGCGTGACACTGGAAGTCGGAGCATGAAGTTGGACGGGGCTTGGAGCAGCCTGGTCCGGTGGAAGGTGTCCCTGCCCTTGGAGTGGGATTGGAACTGGATGATCTTTAAGGTTCATTTCAATGCAAACCCAAGCCATCGTTTCTATGAGGCAGCATGGGAATTGTTCTGAGACACTCAAGCTACCAATATTAAGTGGGAGAGAAGTATCTTTACCCACCAGCAAGGAAGTAAGGCCACCATGAAAAATACTTCCTGAACTGCTTATGGATCAAATTTTTTTCTTGTTGGGAGAAATTTATTTATTTCTCCCTTCATCCATGGTGGTTAGACCATATCTAGCCTTTTTCTTTGCCTTCTCCAGAGGTCTTTGGTGTCATACAGCAACTTATCAGCTCATGAGTTCACCTGGGATTTTAGAAAACCTCACAGGGAATAGATCATGCAAGATCACAGCAAAGAAAGGCAAATTATTTTCTCTTCTCTGCTAACCTGAAAGCTAATTTTCAAGTCCATCCTTTCATGTGCTTTACGGGAGATTAAAATGAAATTAGTTCAGGAAGGATACTGCTCAAGATCATTTTAAGATTTTCCAAAGCTCACCAGCTTGTTGACCTGTAAACCACCTTTAGCTGGACAGATGGTAAGTAACAAATTGATCTCAGCCAATAAAAATCTGTCAGAACAATCTGCTGTTGGCAGGTGTCAGATAATTATCTCAATGAATAGATAAGCAAAGTAATAAGCAAATTAGAAGCTTCCATTGTAAATAACAGGAGGAATTTTATTTATTTATTGCAGGCAGGCCCTTGATCATTTGCTGAAAAAAAACCCCAAACCTTGTCTGATATCATAGGAAACTCACTGAAAAGTTGTGCGGGTTGGAGGTGGTGTTACCAACACGAGGTTTTTTGCTTTTCAGCACTTTGACTCCTCTATACTGCTTCAAATTTCTGAAAAATACTTGGCTGAGATGTGGCGAAAGTCCATGTCAGAGCAGTTGTGTGATATATTGTTGTGGTTGAAGTTATTTTTTATATGAACAAGCTGTCAGAAGCCTATTTGCAAACCTGGACCTCCCTGCCCTGGGCACACTCATAAAAAGATGGTCTCTGTCCCAAAACTCTCACCCTGAAATAGAAGACAAGAAGATATAAATTGGGTGTTGATGGGCCAAAGAGAAAAGTGCTGTGCTCAGAAAGGAATTCCCGGAAAATATTGCAGCAGGGTGGTGGAGAGACACAGGCAAGGACTTGGCAGTTCTGGGGAAAAAGCTGGACCCGATGATTTTAGAGGTGCTTTCCAACCAAAATGGTTCCCTGTGATTCCAAGAGCATTTGGGACACCGCAGAGAAGAAATGTGGGAATGTTTGCATTGGGATTTGGGAATATTTGGCATCTTTGTGAGATGTTTGGTTGTTTAATTATCGACATCAATATGAATACATATGTAGTACAAGGAATTGGATAGAAAACAGCATCGTTTCTTTTTCTGCCTTTGTAAATGTCCCTTTGGTACCTGTGGGGCTGGGTTTGACAGGCTCAGAATCTCTCCAAGGGAAGCTGAAAACATTTGCTCCAGCTGACAGGAGGCATGTTACAAGTTAAGGATTCAGGTTGGACAGGGTTTGGAGCAACCTGGTCTAGTGGAAGGTGTCCCTGCCCATGGCAGGGGCTGGAATGCGATGAGCTTTAAGCTCCTTTCCAACCCAAACCATTCCAGGATTCTCTGATTCTCTAACTTGTATGTGCTGGGATTGTTTCCTGTTCTGTTAAACTTTCCTGAGAGATATTTTCAAAGCTCAGTGCATTTCTGTCAGTCCTCACAGTGCCAAATCTAGTGAGTGGACCAGCAGCAGGAACAGGGGCCACAAGCACTGAGTCTGTGAACTTCAGTGTTTGCCTGCATGTGCACTGCACTCAGCTGTGCAAGTCCTGCAGGACTGAAGGCATGTCTGGTTCCTTTAGGAAAAATTAGGGCTGGGTTTCAAAAACCCATCCATTACAAAATAAAAACATAAAATTACCTCAGAGTGAAACTCCAAATGGTCTCTCTGAGAGCTGGAGGCCAGTGGAGGAGGAATCTGGCTCCTCTGTGGCTCCTGTGTGCAGGTCTGGCAAGTGCCACAGGCAAATACTGACCTGGGAGGCCTGGTTTGCACATCCAGAGCCACGAGCACACCTCACACAACCTGTGCACACAGCCTGTGCACACAGCCTGTGCACACCTTACATCGCCTTGTAAGAGCTCTTAATTGATCAGTGATAACTAAGTGGAAATATCTGTTGCCTTATTGATACCAAGAGGAGACTAGAATTTTAAATATTTATCTTAATTACAGCCGTTGATGAGGTTAACTTGTAGTAGACACCCCTGTAAGAGGAGTTTGGTGGTAGCATAACTTGTGTTCCCGAGCTCTGCTAAGAGAGAAGGCCAGATTCATTCCTCTCCTTGCTTTTTCCTGGAATTACACCTTGCATTAACGTGCATCATTAAATCTTTGCTTTTTAAGGCAGTGACCCTCAAGGGTTGCTGTGTTTCAGGGAGGGACAGGCCCTTCTGCAAAGGGATCTGAAGTTGCCTGCCCTGTGATAGCACCCTGCACATCCTGAGCAGCAGCCCGCAGGGAACAGCTTCCAGAGGCATCAGCAGCCACTGTTTCCATATTTTCTCCTGGCAGGTAACTTCCTAAAACAACACAGGACACCAGACTTTCATGTAGAACTTATTGCTGAGTAAGAGATGAAAGTCTGAGAAATCAAAGCCACAAAGAACATTTCAGATCAAACCCCAGCTTAAACGGTGCTGAGTTCACCTTCCAGTTAACCAGTTACATCTGACTTCGCAAGGCTGTGCTTAACCCAGGCTTCACTGCACCTATGGATCAGGTTGTGTCTGCTCCTTGCTGTTCCCTGAGGGCTTGGTTTGCTTTCTCAGTGTTGGGTCAAGACCAAAAATGCACTTTTTTATGAGCAGCCAGGGGCTAAGTGAGGATAGTTCCTCCTGCAGGCTCCCCGGCCTCCGCAGGGGCTGGGAAGTGATGAACAGCATAGAGTCATGTAGGGGAGGATGATGCCTCTTCCCAGCATTTTGCAAAAAAGTAGGGAAAGAGGACACCTCCTCATCAGCCTCTACACCCCCAGGGAGAGGATTTGATGCTGCCTGTTAACATGAGCCCAGAAAACGTGGCCAAGGATGTGATCCCTATTTAGGAGAGAAGGGTACGTGCAGTGCAGTGCAGAGCTCTGCTGCCCATCCCTGTCTTGCCCTGCTCACCATGGAGGATATCCTCCCACACCGTGCAGATTTCAGCCAGAGGTTTTCACTGCAGGAGAGTTATCCTACGTAAATCAGAATTAATTACTCTATTAACCCAGGCATTTAGTTCTTACTACTCGAGATGCTGCAAGGCAAGAGCATAAGGAGGGACACTTCAGCCTGAACCAAGCAAACAGGGTTCAGGTGGCCCTGGAAAATTTGGATTTGAATGTTCTGTTTTTCCCAAGGGTTGACCCTATTCATTCTCAAAATGAATACTAAATTTAGGGTTTTTTTTCCTTTAATAAATAGAAGCCTGTATCTACTTAGATACCTTATTTCCTCTGGTTTCAAGGGGGAGTTAAAAATCCAGGCATGGTTCCTAAATATTTTTTGAATATTGTGCTAGCTGCTGTGGCTTTCTTCTGTTGAAGGTTGGACTTGATGATCTTGGAGGTCTTTACCAACCTTAATGATTCTATAATTTTATGTTTTCTTTACAGTGAGATCCCTGGGCCAGGCTCATCAAAATTATTAGTAATTAGAGCCGCCACATCTTGGCATTTTTCGTGCTGGCAAGCTATTTTGCAAGGCACTGTTTTCTGGATAAATGGTGGAAAGAACATTTTGTGACTCCTGCTTCAAAAAAAAGAAGCTCAGAACAGTTGCTTAAAATAATAAATGGAGAGCCACAACTGGGGACAGGTACATTTTTGTTCCAATGGTGAACCCGTTTCTTTCAAAAGACAAGAGTAATTCAGAAGTAAGATCTATAAAATAATAGGATGTATAAAGCTGCCTGATTTTAAGATGTGGATCCAGCCTATGCCATGCAGTAGAAATGCTTTTTTTTTTTTGAAGAGCTGGACCATTCTATCCCCATAATTTTTAGTCTCAAAGAACAAGCATTTTCACAGCTCCTAATTGAGAACCTTTTGTAAACAAAATTCAAGTTGCAACTTAGTGCATTGACTATTCCTTTAGTGTTTGGAAAAATCTGTTTGTGACCCTCATTTCTTTTTATTTTTTCTGAACTGAGTTCTTAGAGGAGGTCACTTCAGTAAAAATTATACCAAAAATTGACACACAAAATCAAAAATTATTCCAGTGTGTTTCTGTGTAGTCAGGGCAGTGCCATCTCACGGGCAATTCCAAAAATAATGTTTAAACAAAAAAGTTCAAAGCTCCTTTCAACTTGCTGCAGATTTTACTGCATATTCCTAATAAACCCTCTTCATCTGCTCCTGTGGAAATGTGAGCTTTCAAGCAATGTAAACCTAGCAAAAAGCCTTTATATTTTTCTCTTCCTTCTTTCCTTACCAGCACTGCTATTATCACATGGTGTGTTCCACATGATAAGCCATTCATTAAAGCATCACCTACTGTTTTTTTCCTCCTCACTACCAGCTAGAACATGATCTGTCTCTGCAGGAAGACATTGGACCTCTGACCTCTTTTGTAGCTATTCCAGGCAAATATAATAAACAGGGTTCAGCGAGTTTGTGTAAATCTCTGATTATGTTTACTCTGAAATCCAAGTGTTCATCTCAGGCAGAAAAATTAAGGCTGATTTTCAAATATTATGTACAAACTCTAGCTACTAAGCATTCCATAATGAGCACTTTGGCAATTTAAAGCAAATTAGGGTTCCCACTAGGCAGGAAAGATATACAGTATAGTCAAGTAAAGATTGTATGGTGTTTGATGAAAAATAGGCATGCAGAAAAACACGATGCAGGCTCCTGGCTCCAGATGAATGAGGAGATCCTGTGTTAGTGCACTTCATTACTGAAACTTTGCATTGTTCCTCACTTCTGAAAGCTTGGGTTCAGTCTGCTAATGATTTCTGCTGCAGCTTGAGTAAACATCACCCTGGAGAACCACCTGTTGTGGCAGTACGTGCCCTTCTGCTCTGGTAATGGATGGGGTATTTAGGATATTGCAATGCAAAAGGGCAACTGAGATATTGGTGTAGCAGAGAAATTCAGCACTGTTGGGGTGATGTGACAACCCTCATGTGAAGAGACCTGCTGGAAAACACTGAAAATGCCAAATTTGCCTCAGCAGCAGCAGGAAGAGCTGGATGATGTATCTCTGCTCAGGATAGATCATATCTCAGCACAAAGCAGTGCACTACATCCTTGCAGGTGACAATATTTCATAGAGACGTCAGCTGGGGGAGTGAGGGAAGAGATCCCTGCCATTAATCTCAGCAGCAACTGGGTGTTCAGTCCAGCCCAGTCACACATGTGGGGTCTGAATTCATCTTCTGAAGAGGAAAAGGCACTTGGATTTGTCCTGGGAATCCAGAAAGGGGATGGAAATGGGCAGTGTGGCTGTGTTGTTTTGCTGGTTTGTGCAATGAAAACCTGCACAGGTGGAGAATTTCTCCATTCTGTTTTGCCATTTCTGGATGAAATTTACCTCATTTTGGATTAGTTCTTTGCAGGTTGGGTGGTAGGTTTATATCTACCAACTACAGGGCGATTATGTTGCCTTACAGAATGAAAAGATATCGTCTGTCAGTGCTGTTCTCAGAGTAAGGTGGAAGAAAAAAACCCAAAATGAAATAAAAAGAGCCCAAATGAATGAGGTGTCTGGCACAAAACAATACACCTCATTATGCATTTTTTAAAAGCTCTGAAGTTAGAGATCATCTGGCTTGTCTTGATTATTATTTTTACCTAAGAACAAGTGCTTTGTCTTGAAAGTCAATGAAGATGAACACGTAAAAAATAGAAAATTACCATTTTTGCTTACAAAATAGAAATTTGGAACATAAAATGTTATTGGAATGGTAATCTTTACATGCAGGCTTAAGTTTGACATTGCTATTTTCTTTGAACAGGACTCACAGAACCTGTAGGTTTATCCTACAGAGTCACAGAATAAGATTTTTAACATCTGTCCTTTCACCCTGGCTAAAAACTTATCCTCATTGGTGACTGTAGTTGCAATTTAGCAGGTTTTTCTCTAAATTCTCAAATCCACAAATTTAGTTTGATTTAATTCCACCAGTCCTCATTCTTCAAGGATGACTAAACCAGCAGAATATCCAAGTCCATGCAATTAATTGTTTTTTCTTTCCCAGTGGGATTACTATATGAATTACTGATTTAAAGTTACAAGTGGCTTAAAAAAATTTACTTTAGAAAAGTTAAACATGAAAGTGTGAGCTTAGAACCTGAGCAAAAGCACCTGATGGAATTAGATTATTTAATTTCCTTGAATTTTGAGAGGAAATGTTGGTCAGAATGTTGCCGTGGTTGGAATTATTTGTGCTCTAGAAGGCGAAGAGAGGACAACGGGGATTTGAAGAGTTTTGTGATACATATAAGGGAACTCTCTGATTTCCAGGAGCTGTGGGAAGAGAAATGAGTTATCAGTACCTCATGGAGTCATTTCAATAGGTTTGGGCTTTATGGGTGTGTTTGGGATTTTTTTTTTCCCGTACCTCAGCTAAAGCTTTGAAATTTCCACAGAGCATTGTTAGAAAAGAAGATGATTAATTATTTATTGTGGAGATAGGAGCAGAGTCTGCTTCCATCAGGATTCAGAGGAGGGGTATGGATTCAGGATTCAGTAGAGGGGTAAGCCCAGTAAGAGTGTTGTGTTGTGTGAGTATGGGTGGGAGAAGCTGAATCATTATTAATTGCAAATTGATCAGTTGCCTTTTTTTTCCCCCCCCGTCCATGAATTATTCATGAACAGATCCAAACTTCTGTGAATATATTCAGTATTCACCTAACAGTTGGGATGAACAACTTTCAGAAACTAGTGATTGACAGTGAACCTTCTGGTACACTATTTAAACAATATTGATTCATGGGCTTGCTAATATGTTTGTCTTTATCGTAAAACTTGAGCAGACCCTCTCTGTTGGCAAAAGCACATGAAGAGCTGCTTGGGTAACCTCCCCACCCTGGATAAAACACATTGTACTTCATCACGCTGGAACATCTGCCCTCAAAAATTACACTGAAGTACAGAAAGACAAGATCACAATCAGAGAACCAGAGAATCAGACTGGTTTGGGTTGGAAGGGATGTGAGAGACCATCTCGTTCCACCCCCTGCCATGGGCAAGGACACCTTCCACTATCCCAGGTTGGTCCAATCCCCATCCAACCTGGCCTTGGACACTTGCAGAGGTGGAGCAATGATGCTTGACCGAATCAGCACCTCACACACAATTTATACCCATATTGTGGATGGCAGAGTTGCCCCCTTCTTGTCTTACTGCAAAGTGGGAGCATTAAACACTGTATTCCTTGGTTTCTGCTTTTTGGGCTTCTCAAATCTTTATGCACTTTACAAAAAGTATCAATTCAGTCGGCACAGAACACTCACTAAAATGCTCCAGGAATGAAACACTGACTCAGATTCTTGCCTACTACAGTGACAAGCAGTATGACAAGTTTGTCTCTGAATTTAACTTTGCAGAATTTTATGCAGGTCTTCAATGTTGAGGGGTTTTTTAGCCCATCACCTTTTGGATCCTAATACTGATTCTGAAACAAAAAGTGAAAAAAAGCAAAGCAGAGTCCCCACACTCAGGCAAAACTTCCTGCCCTTGGTGTTGTGTTGACTCAAACCATGCTGGAATTGTTGTCAGAGCTGCAGAGAGATATGTCCACAGAAAATATGAATGCCAGCACAAAACAAGGGTTATAACAGGCAGATTGTTAGGTTTCCCTAAAAAAAGTGGAAAATAAAACCCCCAGCAACTGGGCTCTGTCTCTACACTGAGTCCATAACTAGCTGAGGGCACAAGAGCTGTTTGTTTCATGGACAGATGATGTGTGTGAGAACAGAGTAGGGATCTAAGGACATGGCCAAGAGCTCCAGAATGGACTGAGGTACCATGTGCTGGTGGAAAACAGTGGGAAATCTGCTCCCACCCTGCTTGCTGGAATGACTTCCTGCACATACCAGCTTTAAACCTGCCTTTTGTCTCCAGATAATTACAGAAATAATGAAGAGTCTTTAATAATGTTGACTGAGCAGGTTGTTCACCATACATCTTACGAATCCGGGTGATATGAGAAGAAAAACAGCCTGATGGCTTGAAGTGATTTGCTTTTGAATATCTGACTTCTCCTCCAGCCTATGAATCTCCCAGTGCTCCTCAGCCCTCTCGCTGTGGGAGACCATTCCTTCACTGTGTGTCTGTCACGAATTTGAGACCTGATGGAGGGAGGTGCGTGGGAAGCTCTGACAGAGCGTTTGACGCCTGCAAAAAGCAAATGTCTCTGCTGCAGAAGGTGGACTTGGCACCAGGGCGGCCACTGTCCCTCTGGTGTCCTCTGCCCAGCAGCTCTGAGTGGACGTGTGGCAGGAGAGCAGCAGCAGAGATGGTTTGCAGGGAGATCAAATCATTATTGTTGCACTTCTGGAGACAAGACAACCGAGGTTATCGGATAAAAGCACTTCTTGGATAACATGCAGAGCAAGGGTGGCCTCAGAAGAGTGGTGAGGACACAGAAGGGCACCATGTTCAGAAATTTGTTTCCTGTAAATTAACTAAACACCCTTTTGCATTTTCTGGAGGAAAATTAATATTCATAAAGAGTTCCTTGGCTAAGCCTGTATCTCCTCACTTTACTCTTAAAATTTAGTTGAAAGCTTTACCCTTTCTCTTGTCAAAAATATCAAAACTTTCCCAATCAAGTCTTGAGGAAAAGCAACTGATCCAGAGGGGGATGCAGCAAAGATCAGGACAAGTTGGAAAAAGGAAGTTCTGACTGAGATGCCAGATTTGTTGTATCTGCAGGTTTCAATTTCCTGGGGTTTTTTATTGGGGTTTTTTTGGTTTGTTTTTTTCCCTTCCTTTTTTTTTTTTTTTTTTTTTTCCTGAAGCAGGTAGGACATAGTCCACAGTAAACCTGAGAAATACCACAGAATTCCCTTTTTCGAGCTGCCATACTGCCACACATTTTAAAAAAAACATTAAATTATTTAGGATCATAAATCTCAACATGGAGAGAAAAGGGGAGTGGTAAAGCTTAATGTGTACCATTAGTAAAAATCAACTTAATTGAAAAATTAAAAAGTTTAATTCTCTTGATATGTTGTTACCAGGGGTGAATTTTACTTATCTGAACCAACCCAAGATGAATATTTGGCCAATCTCCAAGAGATTGACGTTCTGCAAGCAGAACTGTCTTCTCCTTGTCCATGCACCTCCCCATGCACAAATCTGTGACATCTCCTATCAAGGCACAAATGCAGGGACTTGATTATAATCATGTGTGGAAAAATTACCTGGAGGTGGAATCCAGCAAAGCACAAACCACGGGGCTGCAATACAAGTTATCTGGCAACAATACAAATTATCTGGCAACAAAAGACCCTTGGAGTTGTGTGAGTTGAATTCGGGGCAGCTATCTGCTCTCTTTGTACAAAAAGTGAAAATGTGGGGTAATTTTCCAGGGGACAAAGCAGGAACCCCACATGTGCCCGTGTGCAGGGCTTGGCTATTTACCTGCTGCACCCCGACTCTTTGGAAAGTGTTTGATTAGAATTAAAATACCCGGTATTTTCTCATTCCATCAAATCCCATTTCCAGTGTTCCGCTCATGTCACACGCTAAAGCCGGAGCACCTTTGATCTCATTCTAAGCCCTGGAATAACGAGGAGACATCAGTCAGCCCGGCTTTGGTTTAAAGGAGATAGCACACAGTACCTGTGCTCAGTGTCATAATGCTCACAAAATATGAATGAAAAATCGTTTACCTCTTCCCCATTATTATTTGTCAAAAGCTTGCCCGCATAGTAAAGCTTTAGGAAAATATCTTTAATTGTATTTTGCACCCAGCACTTCTTATTTTGAACCTCTGGCTTTTTTAAGTTCTCATTCACCATATATTATAATCATAATAATCATCGTAATAATAATAATAATTACAAACAGAAAAATTTCTTTGAATATAAATTTTAGCCTCCTGGGACTGTCAATTGTGGATGGGCTCGTGATTGATCAGAATATTACACAATGGCGTGGTGTAATTCTTTAGTGTGATGTTGTAAAATGGAGTATTGCTTCTGTTATTTTATCCAGTTTGCTTTTATATGACAGGGTTTATTGTGCGTTATGTTGTAGCTCATTCCTCTGTTCACAATGCCTACTGATGTGTAATTATGACTTGTCTGAACTGTAAGAAGGAGCAGTAAGTGAAAGAAAATCTGCAAGCACACTTGATTTATGAGCCCTGATACTATATTACAGTCCTAATCTGCCTGCTTAACTTAGCTTCAGGCAAACTTACTGTATAACATGCTTACGATTAGCACTGCAGCAAGTTGTAGAAGATTTACTCTGTTGGAGCTATGAGCCTTTTTTTTTTTAAAATGATTTAGTCATTATTTCAGTTACAGGTATGGCAATAAATTATTCCCCATATAAAGACCCTGTGTCAAGGAACAGCAATTGCTAAAAGGCTTTTTATACAGTAACAAAGAACAGTGCTTGGAGTGTTTTCCTCGCACAAAACATCTTAATGTTATTGGTCATTTTTTTATGATGAAACTTCTTTACACATTCTTCTCACATTCATACAATTTGTTTTATTATACTGCAGCTTTTGTAGCTCAGTACAATCTGCTTATTATAAGAATGTCTATTTGGACCCAGTGAGTCTCATATTTTCAATAGTGGCCCAAAATAGAAATTACTATGGATGTGCAAATGAAAAGAAGGCCATAAAGCAATGACCTAATGTCAGGAAGAAAAGATGTAAGGAGATTTGCATTTTTTTTTAATCACCATTCATGAAGACAGATGCATTCGTTCAGTCTTGGTGAAACTATAGCATATTCAGAGCAGCTACTTTGGGTAAACTAGAGGGGCACATTATTACCCTCGAATAATAAGGATCAGTGTTGATCATTCAGGGCCTAGTTTGGGGCTCATTGAAATCGCTGCCTGGCTTGCCATTTGACTTCCCTGGAATCCCTATTATACAGTATTCACTGGCAAATAAGCGAGGGATCTAAAGCTTGATCCAGGGAAAGGCTCCCATCAGAGAAATGGGTGGCAATCATTCTTTTTGGTTTTTTTTTTTTTTTGGCTGAACAGAACTGCTTGCTTGAGTCAAGATAGGTGCTCTCATCGGGATTTTCTAACTGGTCCTCAGAATGTTATTTTTTCTTGGATTTATTAGCAGTAGGTTTTTTTAAAAAAATTGGAAACTCATGTCATAGGAAGTGAGAACCACATGAGATGAACGAATACAAAATACACATCTACAATGGATGAAATGCTAATAAAATAGCTGTATGGGAACATTTTCTAGGCAAACTTTCCTTTGTTTTTCAATATCTTTTATTCATTACCTTATTTCTTCATTAACACTGCCATTGTGCATTCTAAATGTTATTTTTCTCCTTTGAAAACACCTCCTTACATCTACCTAAAAGATTTTTATGATTGCCAGTGGAAGAAGGGCTTTCCAAGAGAGACTGCACTCTCTAAGTTATTTGGTGTTTGGGGCATTGCAATAGCGAAGCAGAAAGGTTTCTGAGGGGTGCAATGGAACTGCAATCATATATGGACAGTGGACAATAACATCCTTTAATTAGGAACAACAGTATTTCCAAGCTTATACTGCTTCAGTGAAGTTACCATAAACATTGAGCTTTTTATAGTGTAACAATAAAGCCTTTTAATTTCTTGGGTTTTATCTTCTACAAAAAAAAAAGGCCTCTGCTACACATTATAGAGTCACCAAGGAGTTGGCTTTCCTACAGCTGGGCTCACAAACATGATCCTGAGCAGAAAACCTAAGCTGGGAGTGGAGGTGTGTGGTGACCACTGCCATCATTTGCCATCCTCTGGTAACCCAGGCCATTTGCAAGGGCAGAACGCACAGCCTGGCTCTTCAAGTGGTGGTCATCATGTTACAGTCATCATCTGCAAGTATTTGTTGATGCTATTGACTGAACAAAAGGTTTATGAGGGAGAAGATGTATTTTTCTAAATGCTGCTGTGCTACCTATAACCTAATTAACTTTACTTTAGCCAGCTGAGTATACCTGGAAACCAAATAGATCATGTGGCAATTAGCTTTCCTCCTTCTGGCTTAGTACACTTAAGTTGCTTATTGAAAAGGTTAAATATTGATTGAAAATGGATAATAGAACCATATTACAGTTGTATGCTAAATGGCAGAAGTTGCCTGTGAAACATTTCCAGTCACCCCACAGTAATGCAGTTAGAGAGCAGCAATCTGCTGCCAGAGCACCCAGGCACAAAAATCAGGCACAAATATAAATCACCCACAACGCAGCCGTTCTTATCAGCACGCCGAATTCACACAAACATGTTTGGAAGTTCAGTCATTAATTATCGTGATGTTGGAATAATATAATAAAAATAATAATTGCTTGTGAAGCGATCTGCTGCCTCCCTCCTCCTCCTGCGACGGAGGCTCCTCTCTGTCTCTCCCTTTCTCTCTTGCCATGGGAAGCCACATAGACAAAGTATCAAGTGATCACATAGCATGAACTACAGCCCGAGGCAAAGCTTGTTATTTTACTTGAAACGGTGATGCATTTAGGACCCAGAAACTGTCAATAATTTTTTCTGACTTCCAGGGGATAAAAATTCCAATTACAGGAACTTTGCTGTGAAGCTGCACAGTCCAGTGCCACATATTAATATTACAAAACATCCTTAGCACCTATCAGCTCAGTTTTATCTGTAGTTTAGATCAAAATTGCGTGGCTCTGTGAGATTAAGCTGATTTAGTCTAATTGTTGCTTGTTTTGAAAAGTGGAAAGTGTGCCTTCAGAAAAAAGCTGGTTGAAGCAGGCTCTGTGGACAATAACACAATTTAACTTGGCATCCTTCAGCCAGTTGGCTTCAATAAGTATGAGAACATACATTCAAGGGCCTTTTGCCATTTTTATCCCTATATTTTTTTCTATAAAACATAGGTGTAAGTGTCCTAAGTCATCGCAGCAAAGACCTTTTCTGAAGGAATGGGTTGAGGAAGTGTTTTTTAGGCTCGGTCCCTTCATTTCTGGGATGTGGGAGATGAATTCAAATGTGTAGAGAAGTGTGCAGAAAAAAAAATTATCTGTTCTTGTGCTCTACCCCCGGGGAATCAGAGTGGAGATGAAAAAATAGACAGAGGAAGCATGAAAAAATTAACCTTGCAGAGCATGTCCTCAGTGAGGGGCCATGGAGAGGCTCAGTGGCGGGGTGGGATCGGAGGAGAAACCACACGGAAATCCTTGGGAAAAGGAGGCTGGAGATGGAGCTCTGCGTTCTTCTGGTGATTTTCTGCTCACCTGCGAGGAGCTCAGTCCTCTCTCCTCACCTTGCAGCAGCAATGCACGCCAACATTATTCCTGGTGCTCTCCCACCACGCTTTCCCATCTGTGCCACTCCTGGGGAGTGAGAAAGTGATGATGTAACCCGATTTAATACCACAATAATATAACCACACCAGAGAGAATTCCTCCCACTCTGCGCTTCTCCACTTTCTCCTCCATCAGCTGGGGACTTATATCTCTGACTCTCATCTTTATATATATGAGGTCTGGTCTTATTTTTCTTTCTCCTTTTTTTTTTTTTTTTCCTTTTCCCTTTAAATAACACTGCTGTGCTCACGAGGCATTATTGGTTGTTAATAGCCCAGTGCCAATACATCTCTTAGGGACGGACAGATGCACACACGAGGCTGCACAAGGCAGAGCTAACAAATGTGTTTATTATTGACAGAATAAGAACTGCCACGCTGGAAGATTAAAAGTTGACTGCCTGAGGTTCCCCCCTCCGGTTAACAGTTCACAGCTTTGTTATTTCAGGTCAGAGACAAACTAAGCCTAAAGATGTAAAGCAGAGTCTGAGTGGCCATGGAGGTGAGGCTGCAGCAACACAGGATTAGTTCTGCTCGTTGTCTTGCTAGTTTTGTAAAGGCACCCTGGGATGAAATTATGATAAAAATATTTTTCACAATATAGCATTTTCTGAAAATCTCATACTCATTACACGGTGGTTTTGGGTATAAATATTAAATACATAATTGCACAGTGTTTCCTTCTTTTTAATAACTGAATTGTTGTAGCTGTGTGGGTCTAAGAGTCTACAAGAGATGCTGTTTGTAGGGGTAAACAATACCTCAACGCTATATTTGCTGTTAACCTCCTTTATTTTAGCATGAGGTGGGTTGTTTGTTTGTTTGTTTCTTTGTGGTTCCCTAATTTTTCTTAGGATCCAATTTACCTTGGATGCCTTAGGATTATATACAAGTCACTCCATATGATTAGTGCAACATCTTCTGTTCATTTGGCTCAATGAAAATGGATGTTGTGTATTTACAAAAGGTTCCCAAATCAGTAATTACCTTTGGAGGCAACATTAAAGTGTCTTTAGTTATTTAAAATTTCTTTTCCCTGCACTTCCAATCAAAGTTTTAATAGAAATAATAATCAGACATATCTGCTAGTGTTACAAAAAATAACAAAAAGTCTTTGTAGTATGAGAGAGACACAAAATAATGCACCAGTTGTACAATCAGGTGCTGAAATCCAAATATAAATAGGAAGAGACAAGAGAACATGTAAGATGTATGAGCTTTGTTACACAGGTTGAGCTGTTTTATTTGTTCAGGAAATTATTTTAGCAGTTTTCTTATATTATTTGGAAACCTTGGCATTCAGGGAGGTACTAAGGTCTGTGCATTTTAATTTTTCACAAGGAGTAGAACAGCTTCAGAACCATCAGAATTGCTGAGCATTTTATTTTTCAGTGGACTGTTAAAAAGGTGTCTTCACCGTGGTTAATTATTAACCTTTCCTTGTGTATAATGGCATTATCTTAAAAAAAAAAAAAA
>VWZW01004119.1:238199-346420 GCA_013397115.1 Edolisoma coerulescens
AAAAAAAGGGAACAAAGGGAATGGAATGTTTTTCTATGTTATCTCCTTGGTTGGTTGGTTTGGGTAATGAGGATCCCAAATGAACCTCCTGCAATTTTATACGTTGTCGAGCCTAAACCTCGACGCCGTATGAAATATTTTGAAAGCCTCCCTTGATCCAGCTATAATGCTGCTTAAATATGTTGGGCAGCATGCACCCTACCTTCCTGCATCCTGCCAAATGAACTGCAGCATTCCAATATGGTGCCACATGTGCATGGAAGCCCGTAGCACTTCTAACAGGTGCTGCCGGAATGCGCTTGACAGAGATATCGGCGGGAAGGTCATCTGTGACAACAAACACCCAAAATATCACTGCAAGGTTACCTCAGCACGGCCAGGGTGCTGCAGCACCAAAAAAAAAAAAGGTGCTGTGTTATTTTCTTTGGATAAACCAAGGAAAAAAAACGCTTTGGGAGGAAGGTTTGGGATGAAGTTAGTGAGGATGTACGAGGGAGAGCTCGAAAAAATGAAAGGTGGTACAAGAGATTATGGCACCTTCAGAAGGGCATCTCTTTGAATTGAACAAATTGGACAGAGAATGAGCTGCTGCTCTGCATCTTCTTGCATGGAAATTTGTTTCCTCCAAGAGAACAGAGTTAAAAACATAAAATACAGAAGAAACATAAAATACAGAGGAAACATGGGACTTTGAACTGGGCCTAACCATAAAGAGTGGTGGAGCTTAGGCTCTTTTATGAGGGCAAAGGTATTTTGTATGATTACTATTGCATTTTGCACTCATTGCTGTGCTTTCGGGGTGGAAAAAAAAAACCCAAACACAACCCAACAAACATTCCCTCCGTTTAGGCTGGGACTCGGGCAATCTGTCCTCTGCATCGTTCTTGGCCTTTGTCTGACATTTATGGTCTTATGTTTATCATTGTGAGCAGAGACCCAGTTTGCTCCCTCTCCTCTCCCCGCTGCTCCTAACGTGGCATCTGAAGCTGTTAAAATTATAATTAACAGGGCTGCATTTCCCTGGGATTGATTCCCACGAAGGGGTTTTAGCAGATTTCCCTGCAAACTGCTACCGTGCAGCCCAACAATGCATGGAGACACTTTATATCTTATTTGTATTTAAAAGTCAGATATTTTGTTCTGGATAAACTTCAGAAATGCTCTTCAATTCTCAGTGAGGCAAGCATTTCAATTTTCTGCAATATTAGCAGGGGTAACTAATGATGGCTAATTTTTGCCTGTAGTATTTCCCTCAATCTGCTTGTGCACTTTCAGTTACTCTGGCAGCAGCAGCATTTGTACATTTTCTGGTCACTAAACACTCAAGTACAATTGTAAGTGATCAGTTTACAGTTGGCCAACAAATGAGCTGCGGGAATGTCTAAAAGAAAAAGAAATTTGAATAAATATGCGTGTGTATAGCCCATATTCTGTGGGCAAGAGAGAAGGACAGAGGGCATCTCAAATATACTTTAGCTATATCAAAACAGATTTTGAAAAATAAGATCCTGTATTTATCCTGCCTTAAGAAGGTCGAGGATAAATCCAAACCACACAGATTTTGAAAATACATTAGCATGTTTCTTCATGTTGAAAGTAAAACCTCTTCATCCATTTTGTCTCTGATTATTATTTCCTTCATTTTTTTTTTTTTAAACACATTCAAACGATAGGTTTAAGACAGAGGCAATTTGATTTATACATCAGAATTAACACCACCTTATGAACACATTTGAAAGGTATCTAGTTCAAAGACAATATTTTAGATAGGAAGATAACATTTTAAAAATACACAATTGTAAAACTGCCCGAGTGTCCTCTCACTGATAATACCTCAAAAGTGGGAGGCTTCAATATAATTTGTTAATCTTCCCAACTCCTGGGCTATTCAGAAGAACTGAACATAAATGGCAAGGAGATATTTTTAAATGAAGAGGCAGCTCACTTATGCCCTTACTAATTAATATTTCCCTTTGAAATTTAATTATTGTCTAGCATTTTGGACCGTGCTGTTTGTGACGGAGTGGCAAGAACAGTTCAAATTAAATCAGAACTCTGTGGAGACAGTTCAACAGCTCGTGTCACAGGGAAGCTTTCGTTAGAAATCTCACATCCTGCAAAAGATATTTCTCTGTTTTTCCGTGAAGAGGTGTCATCGTTCGTGACACCGCTCTGCCGACATAATGCCACAGGAACAGGGGGAGTGCACCGTGGGATTTGCATGTTTTATACTAAAATCATCTGAAACGCAGGAAACCTGCACAGCTCCATGCCTCGATCAGATCAAATCAACGTGCACTAAAAGGGAAATCCGTCACATTAAGTATCAAAATATTAAAGGCTAAATTATGGCTTCTGCAGCGGCGGCAGCCTCGCGGGGCCCCGGGGAGAGGGGCAGTGCTGGAGGCTCTGCAAAGTGCCGAGGTGCTCAGATATCCTCCAGGGACACTGGGAAAGGCACTTAGGAGCGGCATCTCTCTAGCACAGAGATGCTGAAAGAGATACCCCTGCTCAGCACCACCTTCCTGGCGTCGGGTACCACTGGCAGGATTCGGACCCCGGGTCTCTCCTCGCTCGCTCATGGCCAGGGGGAGTGATTTAAATGTCAGTCGTTATTACTCCTCTTTATAAGTGTGCAGAATATTCCTCTGCTGATCCCTCCTATCGCTGTCTCAGGGCATTAGGAGACACAAACACGGGCTTCTGCCCCTGCTCCTGCCAGCCACGATCCTGTGAGCCGTGAAACGCCTCTTCTCCCCCTCTCTGCCACCTCCAATAGCTTCTGAGTGCAGGAAAGACGTCCTGACTGCGTGGATTCGTAAAGGCAGGAGGCAGAACGTTTGGCTTTCATCATCTATTGTTGGGAATAAAAGCCACCATGTCTGATCCTTAGTGTCAAGGCCATAACCTCAACGGGTGAATCCGTGTAGGGTCACAGAACTGGGTCTGCAGCTGTGTCTAGCAGGTGGTCCTGCCTTCCTTTCCCACCTCTTGGTGCTGATGACTATGATTTCCTGCTGAAATTGCAGAAGAAGGTGAAAATTTAGCACTTTAAGCACTGCACACATGCACATATGTGTATAAGGGATGACAGAAACAAATCATAGATTCACAGAATAGTTTGGCTTGGAAGGGACTTTGAATATCTTCTTGTTCCACCCCCTGCCATGGGCAAGGACACCTTCCACTAACCCAGGTTGCTCCAAGCCCCATCCAGCCTGGCCTTGGACACTTCCAGGGATCCAGGGGCAGCCACAGCTTCTCTGGGCACCTGTGCCAGGGCCTCACCACCCTCACAGGGAACAATTCCTTCCCAAAATCCCATCTAACTCTGCCCTCTGGCAGTGGAAAGCCATTCCCCTTGTCTGGACCCACTCCAACACATCCATACCATGAAGCATCAGTAATTTCAACTTTCATAAAGCAGTGCAATGTTATAGGTGACACTAAAGGTGCCAGTAATATTTGGGGGTAAATTTTCCCCTAATCTTAGAAGTCACTTTGCTCTGGGAACTTGGAGAGCTCAGGCCAACCATGACACGAGAAGTGGCAGAGCTGAGATCACCCCAGACCTCCTGACTCCGGCCCACTGCCTCCACCCGCAGCACCAGGATTTGTTGTTAAATCCCGGTTTCACAAACGGGCTCTTCATTTGGGATACAATGCAGGATCTATCTTTGGGTGTATTTCCATGCATTGTTCAAAGAGCTGCAGCCCAGTCAGCACGTTTTGAGTGATACACAAAGTTGTTCCTAATCTGATGAGGGAATTTCTCTGTTGAAGTCCAGGCCAGAGACTTTGGTGAGTCACCAGAAAGTGCTTCTCTCAGCAGCAATAATTCACCCTTAACCATTGTTTTGGAACACATGGCACTACGAGAAAATGAGAAGCATCATTTTAACTCCATGTATTTTTGCTGACTTAAATTCTGTTGTGTGTTTTCAGTCCTGACTCTTGGAAATGCGAGCAAGTGCTGTGTTGGTGCCAATTCTGTGAATCCCATATCTCAGTCAGCCTGGAAGTACAATGATATTATTTATCTCTTCTGGGGGGAAAAAAAAAAAGGCAATTGTGAAACCTTAAATAAAATCAGAATTCAGATTTAATTTGGAGAAACAGTCAGGGATCTTTGAGCTTACCTAGAGCTCTTGAATCCAAAAGCCCATCAGAGCAGGTTTTCTTTGGACGTTGTCAGCAGTTCAGTGGAGTTCAGAGGGGGAGAGTGGATGAATACATGTTATCACTTGTAATTCTTGGGTTTGGTTGGCAACACAAAATTGTCAGAAACAAAAAAGGCAAAATAAAAAAAGCACAGAAATGTCAGGTAACCTCAGCCTGGCTGGACCTCAAAAACACCTGAAGTTCAGGAGGTTGGCTGTGTTTTACAGCTCAGTTGCTGATTGTAGCTCATTTGGGAAGGATGAGAATATTTGCAGATGAATTTGTGGTTGTGATGAACTCAGGAATTCCTTGGCCAAATGGCTGGAGCAACTTCCTGTGAGCAAACTTAAGGCAAGGAAAGCCCCATGTAGATCCAAGCTCAGATTTCCTTCTCTGATTCCAACCTGAGAAGGAAAAAGGTGTTCCTTTAAAAAGATCTTCCTTCCTCTCTCACAGCGCATCACAGAATATCTCCCCCTATTTCCACGTGATCCAAAGAATAGAAGGAGGTTGGATCCATGCAAAGCTGCCCTGGATCAATTACCAGATGAAATCTGTGATGAGACAAAGATCCAGAGATGAGAAGTTACAGAACTGACTTGTCTCACTGGGGCATCTTCCAACATCATTCACAGGAAGCAAGTGTTGGCTAATGGAACAGGAGTGATATTGTGGAATAATGACATTATTGGAAGTTGACTCCAGTTTGAAATTCCCACAGAATGTTTTCACTTTCCCTGGGCCAGGGGAACCCATGGAATATATATAAATTCTCTTCCCAAGGAAACAAAATTTACTATAAACAGACCTTTAAAATCAGAACAAATATTTAAAATAAGTTAAAATCTCCTTTTATCTGTTTCCTGCTTGTAGGTCAGCACTTCCAAATCAGTTGAACATCGCTGTACATTGAATATAGCATAATGTATGTAAATAGATTGGCAATTTGAATGAAGAGAAATGCTAATATTTGATGATGTTACAAATGAGGTCATGGCTATTTTTTATGGTTTCTCCTAATAGAATTGTACATTCGCCTTTCAAAACTGTCAGTTAAAGGACCATAGGAAAAGCTATATAAATAGGGGTTTTTTTGCAGTCTTTCTTCTAGTATATTTAGAATTTTGACATAATTTGAAATTTGTTCTTTTTTATTTATTTCTTCGGGTATTTTTTTCCTCGTCTCTATTGTTGTTTTATGCTTGATGGTTGATTTGCACATAAATTCCTTCTGCTATGTTGAAAGTCACACGGGATCCGGCCCTTAGGGGAAATATTCACAAGAGATTTGGTAAAATATTGGTTTATATTTAGCTGATTTTTTCACAGCAGCAAAGAAATATGTCGTTATGGTCATTTTAGTTTTCTCTACTGTATAATTGATAAAGGTGGGGGAAAAATGAGATCCTCAAATTTAACTCATCTGAACAAGAAATGTTTCTGAAAATCCTAGAAGACAAGAAATATATTTCATTTTTTTAATATATAAATTAATCAAAATAGCATTCTGAAACTAAAAGTAGATAAATACTGAAGTTGTTGCTCAACCAGATATACCTTGTGGTGCCTGAATATTTATTCTTGCAGTGACAGAACAGAATTTAATTGTTGGTGGAATAAAAAAAAAAAAAAAAAAAGTAAAGGAAATAAAACTAATGGTAAAATTTGCGTTTATAGTATTTCTGGTGCCTTTAGTGTGGGAGGCCCTATGCTCTGCTTTGGGATCACACATGGGCACGGCATCTAACACAAAAAATGTTGTTGAAATGTGAATATAGAGAAAAGAGAATATTTTGGTTGTGATTACTGCTCTGCAATCAGGGACTCAGCTGCCTGTCAGAAAATCTGAGGTATCTAACAGAGACTTTGGGCCACCAACGATCTCAACCAAATAAATGAGGATTTTTCTGAAGCTGAAGGCTACTCAGAAGGATAGACAGGGATTTCCAAATGTCTCCTATCCAAATGAACTTCTTTTACAATAAAAAAATGACTACTTTTAATGGAAATTTAATCCTTCTTTCACAATAGGGTTTTTTTTTAGAGAGGGAGGAAGTAGAGAAGAAGCTTCAGACAAAAAAACCCCAACAACCAAGCCACAAAAATCAGGATTCCCTCTTACATTCAGGCTGCAAACATATTTGCATTGGCTTTTAGCTGGAAAGTAATCTGGCATATAGAAACCAATAAATGGTGGGTTTCCAGTGGCTTCCACCTGTTAAAGAGTTGCAAGACAGCAGTAGCCTTTTCAAAGCCATTAATAATGCAGAAGGTCAATATCTGAACAGATATATTGAATTACACTCTGTATCATTATAATAGCCAGACTTTTTGTATCACAGGTGATTTTTTTTTCTGCCATTTGACCCTTTCAAGCTAATTAAAATACACAGTTTGGGGTTTTTGATAATGTTAAGGATACTATTGTGCTGTTTATCCCAGTGGTTGCACTCCTCAAAATGGATAAAAAAAGACACTATCCACTGCAGCAAAGTGTATATTGACTTTTGTTAACTTTGCAGCTCCAGTCACTCAACAAAACTCCCCAAACACCAGAAAATCAAAATAGTTAACCCAAAAGTCTTTTTCAAAGAGTATTTTCACAACAGTGAGAGTATTTCACAACAGTAATTTTTATTTCTTCAGATTATTATCAATTTATCTGAGTTTTAGAGGTATACAATGCGTAGAAACACGAGGAGCTCAGTGTTTGTGCTCTGCAGCGATCTGCAATATTTCTACATTACAATGATTTCATTGCTGAGAAGGTAAAGAATCAGGCAGTGCATTCATTTGCTGTTCTGCATTTCCCCCATATGTTTTAAAATCCATAGTAATATCAAATCCCAAAGCCAGGAAATCTGCTGTCGGCATCTCCCATTGACATTTTCTGTTTGTGTAGAGGAAAATCAGGTCAAACCAAGCCACTAACAGCATCACAGCCCTGTTTCTGCAAAATATTTTGTCACTACAGAATGTGGTGGTTTCGTTGCATGTGTTCCAGTTTTCTGAATTTAGTGATTGATCTCAGGGTGTTTCGAGAGCTGAATCTTTGCTGTCTGAGACCTTAAAAAACTCTGACTGTAAAGGTTTAATCCAAACCCTGTTGCCTTCACTGGTAATTGAATCAGACCCTAAACACAGATCACATAAAGTTGGGTGACAGAGGGATCCCTGATAGTCTTCAAAATAATAGAGAAGCACAAAACCTGAAATTTAAGGAAAAAAATTAAATTAGATTAAATTCTCTTCGACTCAAAACTGTAATTTTAGTGTGAAGTTCCTTCAAAATCCACTCATTTTCCTTTTCAGCTAACTTATTTGGTTTAATTAGCAGCAAACACTCCATTGATTCCTTTCCAACAAAGGAAAATTCCATAGTTCAAATCTCTCTAAAGGAAAATCCCATTCATTTAAATATAGGAATTACAGTTGCAAAACGAAGCAATTTTCCTTAACAATCTGTGAGCCAGAAAGTCCTTATTGGAAGTTAAACTGCCTTTGAGTGGAAGATTATTTTTCCCAAACCATTATGCCTGTTAGCCAGGAATAGACATAGAAATTTCCTTTGGAAACTACCTTCTAAAGGGGTAGTGAAAAATCCATGGTGATGATAATTAATATTATTATTCATAATATTAATGGTAATAATAAGAAGGAGCAATTCTGATTTTGCTAAACGGGAAAAATGTTGGGTCTAAAAATATACCAGGCCATCAGCTCTCTGTTTTTGGAAGGTGGAGAGAATTGGCAGTAGGGAGGTAAAGTCAGATACCATGACTTCACATGAATTCTGTGATTCAGGTCATGGACTAAAGCAGATAAAAAGGCTGAAAAGAAAAAGAGATGTTCCTGTTCCTCTCTCTCTGCTCAGCCCATCCCATATGTGACATGTAAATGTGAACCCATGGCTCTCACCAACAAGCCAGCTCCAGTGCAGTGTGTGACACTTCCTCAGATTCCTAATGACATGCAGATATTGCCAAAAATATCATGTCCAACTTCGCACAAAGCTCCACAGGCACAGAAATATTTATTATAAAACGTTTTGTCTTCAGAGGAGAACACTGGGCTCCAGGAGAGAGGGGTTTTTATGTTCCATATTTCCCTGTCAAAGATTACGCCGTCTCACAAAACGTGTGCTGAGCCTCTTTGGCAAAAACCTTTCCCCTTAATATTTGATGTTTGCTTAGTTTTGTTTGTTTGCTTGGTTTTATTGCTGTCAGTGTTATTTCTGGTGACTACATGACTCAGAGGGACTAGAAATAAAATTAGAGACTTTCACCTCTGGGTCAACAGTTTCATTCTGGCCCAGAATACGGGGACCTATGTAAAATAACTCATTGATCTCACTCCAGTTCCCAGTTGGCAAGTGTGCATATCACAAACTCTATCATTAAAAAGGGCAATAAATTGTCATTCTCTGCAGCAGTCCCAGAAGTGAGCTCAGTGTTTGCATTGGCCCTGCTGCTGGATCACCCTCTCCAGGAGGGTGTGTGAGGAGCTGGGGGGTCCTGGAGGTGGGGTTTCCTTTCTCCTTCCTGCTCTCCCTGCTGGAGGCTTTTGCAGTGCAGCCTTCCAAATCAATAATACACCTTTTAGCCAGGTAATCAGATGTAATTTCATAAGCACAATCTGCTTGCTAGCTAAGGCTTTGTTTTCCAAAGGATGTGGTCTTGATCTGCATCGGGTTCCTCCTTCTCTCCCCACTAAACACCATTTGCATTTCTCCCTAGTCACGGGGGCTCCAAATAAATTGCCAAATTCATGGAGGAAAAAGGTGCAGAGACACAAAGAATTGGGTAGCTCCGTCTTTAAAATTACCTGTTTGACCTGCTGCTCCCAGAGCCCAGGTCTGAGATAACAGCTCTCTCCCCCACTAAGATCAGAGCCTGGATCTCTTTCCTCAAATGAAACACAGACAAAAAAAAATTGCATCGCTGTGATCTGTAGCAGTAACAAACACTCCTGGTTCTACAGAAAGGTTGGAGGGGGGAGCTGTTATATTTCATTTTTGGCATTATTATTGATCCTAACAGGTGTTTTGAACTGAAGACCCCCGTGGCTTACAGGCATCTGTACAGACCCTCACTTTAAGCTGCAACAGAGACGTCACTGACGTTCACTAAAGAGCTATCCAACCTTTTTTGTAGATCCCTGGGTACTTGTAATCCTCCATTCTCCAGCCCATCACACGAGCAGGAGCATTTAGCCCGGGATCTCAGCAGCACAACTCCTTGCTGGGTTAATTTATTTCCCTTCCCTCTCCATCCTGGAGGTTCATAGCCACGTTCCCCTCGTGTTTGTGCGTGGCTGTGCCCTTGTACAGGTAGGAGTGAGGGCTGCCTGCTCCCTCTGGATCTGGGATCATTTGTCTTCCGTGATCCAGGCTGGCTGCACCACACGACGGCACACAGTGACAGTAATTTGCACTGATCTGCCCCCACTGCTAGTCCTGCTGCTACAAATAGCAATTGATTATAATGCTGTAGTGTTATTGACTGTCACTATGAACACAAGCTTTATTTCATTTTTAAAGTAACACGCCGCAGATTTACTTAGCAGACGTGGAGCAATAACGGCAATAAAAAAAAAATTTAAAAAAAGGAACAAAATCAAAACAATTTGAGGCGGGGAGGAGGCAGAGGCAGCATTGCATAAAACACCGGGAAAATTAATTAATGTTACCAGATGATTATGATACTGCAGATGAGCAGAAAAGCTGTAGAGGGTGTGAAGGGATGAATTTGTCCATATTTCAGAGAAACAATGCTGATTTACATCACCTGAGGATCTTGCCTGAAGCATTCAGGTCCTGGAAATCTCTCAAATCCATCAGAACATAGGGGAAAAGAAGTGAGCCTGTAAAAATCTTCACTATTGTTATTGTAAAAATCTGATCCTGCTGAGGCAGTAAAATGCATTAATGCTGCACTGGATTTGCCCCTTCCTCTGCTTCTCCCTCCCCTCAGTTCAGGATACAGGTTTTGATCCAGGTTGTTAAAAGAGATCCTATTTCATACATCCCTACATTCTCTTTCTGAATCTTACGTTCTTAGAGCATTAATCTGCAGGATTGTCCCTAGAGTCCATTTGAGATGGGCGCAGAAATTTAGTTCAGGTAATTATCCTTTCTTTTCGAGTGAATTAAGAAACCAGGAATTCCTGCTTATCTGACAGAAGTGTAGATTTCCCTCCTTAATGCTTGTCACCTGTGAGACAAGTCACACAGGTAAATCTCAAACTGTGCCTTTGTGCCCCATCTAAAGTGGATTTTGGATGTCTCTGCGGAGTAATGCTCCAAGGACGTTATAGTTCAGAGAGAATGGTAATGTCTGTGTATAAAATGTGAATTACTTTAATAGGCTTTGGCAGCACAAGTCTCAACAAGACGATCCACCCCTGCTAATCTAGAGCGTACGGTTTTTCTCTTTTTCTTTTTTTTTAAAAAAAAAAAAGGAAAGTCTGTTTATAATTTCTCTAAGCTGCAATTTATAATGCTAACGTTTTACCTTCATTAAGGAGGGGAAGAAAGCTTCTGAGCCACTCTGTTGATCTGTTGGAGAACGTCTTACATTGAAATTCTGATTTAGAGACAGGCACAATCCATCTGCTTTGCATACCTTTGTCCTTTAAACCAGTATTTGTGATATAAAGAAGCACACAGCTTGCAGAGTAGCTGGTAAGTCTCCTATCCGTGATTTTTTTGGGTTTGTTTCTCCTTTTTTTTTTTTTTTTGCATGTAAGTGCAAAGTCAGATTTGTTTCCTTCCCTCCTTTAGGCAAGACAGTTTCTGTATCCTCAAAAAAACCATCTTTGTGTGGAATCACTGGTGTGGTAGTGGTGATGTTGGCTTATAACAGCACTAAATATGGAAGATTTATCCTATTTTGTGTTTAAGGTTCCATTTATCCATTTTATGTGTCTTTATTTAAGACAAACTGCCTAAAGGTTGTCTGTTCTATTGAAAAAATGAGAGAGTAGGGATGGCTGCACCTCAAATGGTTCACAAATCCTGCTTTTGCTGACTTTGGGGTTCATTTCGTGGGGTTTTGTTGTCATCTCTTTATGATTTGCTTTTTGCTTTGCAATGCTTTGATTCAGATAATGCAGTGATTTTGTGGTGTATGGTAGTGAACACAAAATCCATTCTTCATTCCTTGAATGCCTATTGCTCCCTGTGGCCCATGGGGTTCCTACATGAGCAGATCACAGGACCCTGCAGAAGGTTGCCCTGGCTCCCATCCTAAACTGGGGTGCAAATCTTGATGCAGCTGTAAGCCAACCAAGACCATAAAAAAAATTTCATGGTCCTGCCTTTTAAAGAATTACTTCTTGTGACTGTAATATGGTGAAAATGGGAGGAGGGGGGCGGAAAAGCTGCATTTGAGGGTTTTTCCTTATATATGCATTTCAAACAGAGGGTTCCTTTTTAAAGAGGAAATTACAGGTATCACTCGTTTTACAACTCTTCCGCAGCTCAAATTAAAGCTTAAGCAGCTATGTATTTATCAATTAGCATTATTTCTCTATCCCTGTCTGACTCTCTGTATTGTTGTAACTCCATCAAATAGTCATTTGCTTTTTTTATGGTAATAATCCCTTCAAATTCACTCCTTTCATCTGGATCCTTGTATGTTATTTGTTGTTCTGCTAAATCCCTATTACAGAGGCCTAGGAGTTCCAGCGGCCTGATGAATAATTAGAAATGTTTTATCCCTAAGCTTCAAAAGGGTGCTAGAAATAATTATAAGCAAACATTTTATGTAGCATTCTGTATCAATCCTATCCCAGCTTTAGGTTGTTTGTGCTTCAGATAGGAGGGAGAGAGGGAGATCCTGGTTTCCAGCTCCTAAAGAGGACACACGTTGACGTTGCTGGAGCTTTTGGCTTCCCTCTCCCCTCTTCTCGTGCTGGTGGGATGCTCAGTACATCCCAGGCACCTCATGGCACCTCTGATTTTACAGGAGTGTGGTTGATTATTGGCCAAACAAAATGAACTTTGTTATTTTTGTTAATGACTTTTGTCATTTTATCAGCAAATTCCCCCTACTCTCTATCAGCAACGTGACCTACAGACCTGCACTGTGTGTAAATAACGCCTCATCAAACCGGACAAGAAAGCTCAAGTTTTGCAAAGTGAAAGTTGATTATTTAGTCAGACTAGATGTGTCAGTGCAGCCTGATTCCCTAGCAAATCCTGGGAGCTGTAGCAGCTCTAGCTGTCCTTCAGCAGACCAGACTCACGCCACAAAGTTTTTTACACAGAAGGCAAGGAGAGAGAGCTGCATCTCGAAAGCCTACAAAACTAATTGGAACACACCCAATGTCATTACATTTGACAGCATTTTGAGAAATACCCAATCACTTTGTCATCAATTTTCAATTTTGTCAAGAGAAAGTAGCTTTTCATTGGCAAACAACCTGCTGTCCCCACAGTATTTGTGAAAGTGTCCTGGCAGAGAGTAGTGTCATCTCCAAGAACATTTTTCAGGCTCACTTTCTCTATAAAACTTTTATTGAGGAGTTTTTTAAAAAAATCCTTGAAAATTGTGTTAAGAGGAAGGGTTTTCATCCTGAAGATACCAAACCCAGTAATGGCCCAGTATAACAAAGGACATAAATACATGGTTAACTTTAAACTTGTCAACTATCCTTCTAGGTTTCCAATAAAACCAGCACAAGTTTTGGTGATGAGGAATTTTATCTGTTAACTTCAAAGATACTGTGAAAGTTTAATGTTGAAAAAGAATGAATTGACGTTTAAAAAGGAAGAAAAGAATTTGTATTTATCAATCAATATGATGAGGATTCATGTGTGAAAAGCAAAGAATGATGTACTCAGGGGTAGCGTAGTGATACCTTCCTACCAATCTGCTGCTCCTTTTGTCTCTTTCCCTCTGAGGGGAATTCATTCATCCTTGCTCTTACTTTTCCAGAACAAAAGACAGTCTGATTCAGAGCCTAATTTGCTGGAGATCCATATTTTTAACCTATTTCTGTATTTTTATCAATTCGTTACTTTTGAGAGTAGATCCCTAATTTTGCCATTTCCCCACCTGCACGTTGTGAAGTCGTGGTGTGAAGAAATATGTGAGAAGGAAACACAGATTTTTTAGAGGTAGTTTTCAGTGTTTGCAACACATGGAATTCTGTAAGAACTGGTGGAAGCATTTTGACTGGCACAGCAGAGGAGGGCAGGGAGTTTTCCAAATAGCATTTATATCTCCACTGGTGGACTCTCCCTAGCCCAGGGACACCACTGCAGTGTGTCTCTGAGGGCAAGCTCTTGAGGGAATTCCACAAAAGAAAATCTTCCTTTAATGGGCCCTCTGGCAACCCTAACAGCCGCTGGGAGATCTGAAAATCTGTGGCTGCCCCATCCCTGGAAGTGTCCAAGGCCAGGCTGGGTGGGGTTTGGGGCCACCTGGTCTAGCAGAAGGTGTCCTCCATGGCAGGAGGTGGAATGAGATGGTCCTTAAGGGCCCTTCCAGTATTGCCTCTTTGCTCATGGTGGGAAATTGTGACATGTCCTGGCAGTCTCTTCCTCACCTCTGGAGGTAAAATTCAGATAAAGTTGCAATGAATTCTCTCAAACCCTGTCTTCCACTGCACAGGCAACAGGGAAGTGGTGTGGACTTCTGAATAAGCTCTGTAAGAACCCAGTGGCTCGTTGAAATCACAGATTGTAGAATCTGCAACTATTCAATTTGGAGTCAACTCCCCTCTGACTTTGCCCCTCCAATAAATAACTTAAAAAAAAGAATATTGTTTGGAAACATTGCAAACCCACCAAACTACATTTTATGTGCTTTCAGAAGCTTATTTGCTTTTTTGATTAATATGCAAATCGTGTGTGCTCCCAACTTTCATCACTGCTTAAATACTGTACAAGCATCGTAAATAACCTGCCTATTCAAGTTTTATCTTGTCCACTTTACATTGCACTGCTCTTGTACAGGAAATGGATTGTATTTAATATTGATGGCTCTGTATGTGTCATTTAATCGTCCCTATTGATTGGATTTCATCAGAGTGGGGGGCTTGGACAGAAGCTTTGATTATACTGTAAGGAGTCTTTGCAGTTTTCTGTTACTCAACACCATATCAATGCACCTTCTGGTGTGATATCACTTTCACGATCAATACCTGGAAAGAAAATAAAAAAGAGGCCTCCAGGAAAGGAAAGGAAGAAAAAAACCCCTGAATCAGCCTCTAATTCCCTTTCTGCACATAGATTAAGCCTCTGCAACTCGAAGACCATTTATTGTGTGGTTTAACATAAGAAACGAGGGGAAAGAAAAAACCTGAAAGAGTCTCCGTGGGTTGTTTGTTTAATTTCTACATCATTTTTTATTTATAAGCGTCAACTGTTCCTTTCGGTGTCCCTGGCTGATGTTTGATGGTGTGTAATTTTTAACAGTTACATGTCATGTCTCAGTTAACTGTTTCTCTTGATCTAATAATAGTGCTGTAAACATATTATTTGATCAAATAGATGCATAGGGAGCATTCTGCTTTTCAGTATTTTTTCTGCTGAGAATGGACCATCTTAGAGCTTTCAAAGAACATCCTTAAACTGACACTGTCCCACGGTGACTCGACCTCATCCTCACTCCAGAGCCAAACTGGGTTGTGCTCCTCCATCCCAGCCTCCCAACACCAACCATAAGAGCCAGGCAGCAGGAAACAATAATTCCCTGAGGGATATTAACACACAGCAGATGGGTATTTCGTAGTGCTGGTGAGAGGGTTTCCCCATCTGGGCGTCCTCAGTTGAAATGCAGGCGCTGACGTGCTCGTAAATCCAGCTCCTGGGATGACAGAAAACATCGTTCCAAGTTGTATCAGAGCAGGGAGAACATACGTAGCTCCTCCAGAGTTGTTTGTACTCTGGTTCTCCTCATTCATTGTCCTGAGATGAAAGGGAGTTTATGGGCTATTTATGAGCTTCTCTTCTATTCCAGGCTGGTGACCCTTTAACTGAGATACAACCAATATTTAAGAGTAATGATAATGTTAGTAGCTTATTTTTAAAGGAAAGTGGGTTTAAAACTTATTTTTTGAGTAGCAAGGGTGTCAGCAAAAAAGTCTCTGTGGGCATGGATGTGTGGCGCTCTGGGAGAATGGGAAAATACAGGTTGAGCCTTGACATGGAGAATGGTGCATGGGAAAAATTAGTTAATCTTGGTCTAGATTGCAGTGACAATTTAAAACCTCTGACACAGACCTTGACTAAGTTTTCTTGGTCCTTCCATTCCAATGGTTTCTTAGGAATAACTGCATTTTTAAAATGTATATCCCTGGAGAGATCAGTGCATTTCTGTTGACACAGGGGTAACCTGACACTCTGGTTTTGCATAGAAGTACTTGTTCTTTGACTCCTTAAAACAGAGTGAAGGGATTTGTGTTCACTAGGAAGAATTGTGACAAACACAGAAAACACGTACCCCGTGTGCATAACGTTTGTCAGAGAGGGTTACAAAGCCAGGTGTGGCTCTTTCTGCTGACAAACACCCCCAAATCTGCCCAGCAAAGACACAGGCACAGAAACCAGTTGGGGACTGACCAGACAATTCATATTTCTTTGCTCCATCAAACGCTCTCAGAGACCCTTTGAGTTTTATAAGCAAGAAAAGGTGGAAACTGTCAGGGACAAATTGCATTTCCTTACCTGGAGTGACACCGAAGGTCTTGGGCTGGTGGCACTCTCCCGTGTGCCAGAGGAGAGCAAGCAGCGTGTCAGTGGGACAATCTGAGTCTCCGTGTGGAGGAGAGAACTGGAGAAGGCTGCCTAAAGTGACAGGTATTTACCCAAAAGGGTACAGACGGATGCAAGCATCTGAGCTGCTAGACTTGAAGGATCCTCAGTCTAAAAAACAAAAGTGTGGTGTTAGGAAAGTGCAGTGCCTGAACAGATGTAACTTACTCATAAAAAGAAGTGCCTTTAGGCTTCCTACCAAAGCCAGAAGTGACTTCTAGCCCTGAAAAGACCTCCACTGTGACAACTGGGATTTTGAAATGTATTTTCTCTGCCTCGCTGTTGTTACATTTCTCTATTTGAATAGTTGCATTAACATATTTCTGGCAAAACTTGTAGAGAAACAGCAGTTTTATTGCCAAGCATTAATGGAACCTCAATTTTCTTGATTACATATAGGTATTTGGAAGGAAAAATGGATTTGAAGAGTTACACCAAATAGGAAATGGGATTGTATCGTGTTTATTCTGGCCAGTCCCATCACTGCATTTTGACAGTGAGCTTTCTTGGGAACAAACCCCAATAATTTATTAAAAGTAGACTCATGAATATCTGGTCCAATACTAAGGAAAACAAATACTTTATTCAGCAGTTCTTCACCTGGAATTATCATGATTCCTCCTACCCAGACCTCTAGGAAAAGAAGGTAGGAATTTTTGAGTCCTTTGTCAAGTGTTTATATGGGCTCAGAGGGGCCCCACAACTCTCCAGAACAAACCATTACGGTTCCTCTGATATCAAGGACCAAGGATTAGGTAAATGTGGCCTAGTGGAGCCAGAATGTGCCATGGTAAAAGTTGTGCACAGACCTGGGTGGATTTGGAGCTCTCCCAAAGAAGTTCAGAGGATAAATCCATTTCATGACATGCAAGTGCAATGCAAAATTATCTGAGGGTGAAAACACTCCCTTATTTCTTTAGAGACTTATGGAGAGTATCCACCAAATGGATAACTTCAGCTCTCAAGATCTTTCATAGTGATGTCATGATGTTGATGAGCCAGACCTTCCTTGTCCCTTATCATGTGCCCTCCAAATATGTGCTTGATCACCTTCATTGTTAAGAAAACATGTAAAAACTCAACAAAATGGCAGAATTAAAACTGAGTGTCTCAATATGAAAATGGAACAAATAGAAATACATTCCTGAATTAAAGCTATACTTATTTAAACGTGGTCTTAATATTGGAAGATTCCTGATAAAATAACAGTTGCATCATGAATACCCAAATAATTTGTGTCACTAGGTAATAATTATATGCTTTATGATGTTCAGTGTAGGGTTCTCCTTTAACTTAATTTTTCAAAATAAATTTAATTATAATGACAGAGAGACTGGATCAGCCCACCCAAAAATAACTATTAACCCAGTAGACTGTTGCATCTCTTTGGGCACGGTGCTTGTCAGGAGAGAGCCACAACCATCAGGGACAATGCCCAGCATGAGAAAAGTGGAAACAGATTTATTAGAAACAATTAATTTGTCTATTTTAGCCAATAACTTCAGAACTTTATTTAATACTACTTGGAAGTAGTAGAAAGCACTGAAATATTTACTGAATAAAGAGCTTTGCGTTGCACATTCTTTTGTCTTCTGTTGGATCATCTGTCTTCTGCTGGACACCTTTTTGCCAACTGCAGCTGATGCACATTCTCGTGCTGGATTCTGCCAGTTCCTCTCCTGGGGGGCTGCTGAGACTACAACCCCCCCCCAGTAATTACCAGATGGAAATGACGCTCGTACAGAACCAACCTGTGCCACATTTGAGTTGGTGACCCAAAGGTGAAAAGCTTTGATTCCCATTAACAACTCTTTGAGCCTCTCTGACCTCCAGGACGTGATTAAAAGCCCGTTACATTCCCTCAGTAGCTTTGGCTCGTATTGTTTGTGTTTTGCATTATTGTTGTGTATTGTTTGATAATCTAATCATATTATTTGATTAATTTAAGGCGCGTTCAAGAGTTCGGCGTGTTTAGAGCTCTCTTCACCTAGGAAATATCTTTTTGTTTCTCTCTGTATTTCTCAGCGGGTGAACGAACCGCTTTCCTTTGCCTCATCACTCAAAATAACAAATGTCAAAGCTTGGAACCTGGTAATTTGGCAATTTTAGACAATCGCCTCATAACCACGTTTTAGTACACCTTTGAAGCGGTGGAAGTTCAAAGGCTCTGCAAAGATGAGTGTTGCTTTGCCTGTTGCCATGAGTCATTTGAAGTAATTGGTCCTGTCTGATGTATGTTTTGAACTGAGGAAGTAGTGCTTTATTACCACAATCAGATACAGGTTTTTAGCTAAGGAAGTGGAGTTTTCCTCACAGATGTAGATGTCTGCTTGATAAGGCAGAAAACAGACAGATGTGCCTCTCTGCACTGGGGAAGAGGTGTGGAGAAGGAGCAAACACAAGAGCTGAGAAAATTCCATGAAGCTACATGAGAGGGGATTTGGAAGCCTTCCCAGTAAGAAAATTTCTCAAAAGCAAGGAAGCTCGCCTTTTAGAGAGATAAATACTTAAAGTTTTATATATCAAACAAATACGCCTATCATCGGGTTTTCAAGTGCTTAGACTGGAGCAAAAAATCAGATTAAGGACTCTGAAGGTACTTTAAACAATGTCACCTAATTTTAGGCTCAACATCAGGAGTCTGATGTTCCATTTCCCATAAACATATGCTCACTAACAGTTCTAAAAGTCGGGGCTCTTTAAAATTCGATATTATAAGGTATCATTGCATGTTGAGGTGGTTTTTGGAATAATACAGTGTAAGATTAAAGCCCAGAATTTATGTTCGCTCTTACCAGTGACTAATGCCTGATGTACTGTGAGGAAGTACCTCTCTCTTGTAAATATTTTACTAAAATTAGAAAAAGAAAAGTCCTGCCAGAACCACATCTATGCTTTTGGGCGTGCATAAGAGCATCCCACAGAGCTGAAGGGATTCTCTGCTCCCCGATGGAGAAGTGTTGAGTTGTGACCCCAGCCTGGGGCTTGCCAGCTCCTGGCGAGGCAGAAACCTTGTGCTCAGATGTGCTGAGCTCAATCCATCCATGTGTGCCACAGACAGGAGTGGCAGAGCAGTTTTTGGCACTGTGAGGGCTTTCCTTTCTCAATTCCCTTCTGAATTGCTCCCACTGGCTGTGGTGGATCTGCGTTGTGCCATATCCAGTGGACTCTTCAGTGCTGGTCTCCTCTTGAGGCAGTGACAGTGCTGATGGGTGGATGTGCACGTTGTTCATTACTGAGAAGGACCCTTTTTTTGTCCCCTAGGCAGAGGAATCCTGAGGAGGAATCTCTGCTCCCACTGCTGCATTGCAGAGGCCAGAGAAACACAGTAAAACTCTGAATGGTACCAGAGAATACCCATTTCAGTTTGTGAGTGGTGTCCAGAGCAGATTAAGGAAAGAAAGACTCATATTTCAAAGGCAAGGCAGACCTTGGGTATGCTGGTGTGTGCTTTGGAGTGGAAAGGCAGTACAGCAAGAGTGGTACACTCAGGTATTTTGTAGCACCTTTTTTTCCTCTTGCAGGTGGTGACAGAGTACAGAAGTGGCTGGGGTCCAGCTAGTTTTGATAGATCAACTCCTTTTATCAGTTTTACGATATCGCATTTACTTAATATCGCATGGAACAAAGTAAACGTCTGCAGGGAAAGGCTGGGCTGCTGCTCAGCTGACAGATGAGCTGCCCAACGTGCTGTATCTCCTCTGTGCCCCTGTGTATTTACCTGCACCTCCACCTCAGCCATCATTTTTCTCTTTCCCATCTTGGGTCCGGTTGCTTTGGCCAAGTGACACCTTCACAAATCAAAGGGTTGCATGTGTAGACTTTCCTGGCGAGAGAGGCAAGAAATTTTGCAGCAGGAAAAAGAACAGGTGGGCATGGATTTGGAAGGAGAACTCAAGACCTGGGCTGACCCTCATGTCCACTGCAGTCAGTGCAAAGTCATCTTTTTACTCTTTAAGAGCTTTGGCCGGTGCTCTGGGTTTAGTTTTCATCTCTGTGAGTGTAGCAAGCTCTTATCTCAGCCTGCATTTTGCCCACACAAATATTCAGATATAAATATTTGAAGATCTTTCCTCCTTTAAAAAATTTTCAGTTTTGTACTAGATCAATGGTAAGGGAACAAAATGATCATAGCAGAGATTGTGGAGAGATGGGCGCTGATAGCTTTGATGATGTCTCCAGTGTTTTTTGACTGTTGGAAACATCACATTTCCATTTAATCTAATGAAACGGGGTCTGATCTCATCCCCCATTTGTGCCCATCACAAAGCTGTCACACATTTTGATACAATAAGAATATTCCTATGATCAGTGGAATTGCCAAACTGAATTATGGCGATGGTAGGTTAACCCAGTCTCCTGCCTTCTCTGGGAGCTGCTGCCACACACAAGCACAAAAACCTTCTTGCTCTGCATCAACAGGGTCTTCTCCTCCTTTATGTGCTTTATGTATTGTAAAGATAATTGTTACTTATTAATATGCTTATAGATTTTATTCAGGTTTTTTTCCTTTTTAAATTTATTTTTTAATTTTTAAGTACTTTGGCTCAGTAATGGTTTTTTTTTACAGAAATGGGTAATTCCATTTTTTTATCTAGGAAAGCACCATGAACGCGATTAAAGGGGCAGAAGTCCAGCAGTTTGGCAGAGCTATTCCAGAAGCTCCAGTAAAAGTTTACCCACATTTCTCATGGCAGGTTGTGAGCGTCCTTTGAAAAGGAAAACCTTACCAATAACTTACAAAGTAAGTTGATGAATCCAGAAAAAAACCCCACCACATTTGGCCTCTGCCAACCCCAGCAAACTGGAATGTTATTAAAAATGGAATTTTACCTTTTCTAGAGAATGAACTCAACATCCAGGTGTGGGCACAGGATCCACCAGCACTCCCCTAAGCCAGAAGGGATCCTTGTATTGTAAAAATAGAATCACATTTCAGGCTTGAGTCTATTACACAGCAGCAGTTCCTGTTGAGAGCATCTCCCAGCACCCAGCTCAGTGATTTCAAAAGAAAAAAAAGCCTATGTGGCACTGATTAATGGAAAGGCCTGGATGTACTGGTGGATCTGGAAAGCATCTCGTAATCTTTGACAGACAAGATGTTTCTTATTCTGATGGGATTCGATCATTGTTTATGAAATTGTGTGAGTGACATAGCATCACTGTTATTTTTATCCTGGCATTACAGCTGGTCTAATAATTTGGATAATAAAGTTACTTATTTTGGCAATAAATCATCAAATGTATCCAGAGTTCTTATCAACATTTTCATTTATTAATATTCCTTGTCAGAACTCTTATCAATATTTAACCACATTTGTTTTTCTTTTCGAAATCCTCTGATTTAAACTTGTATTAAACTTGTATTAATGCAAAACAGTTGATTTATTTGAAATGGTGACATCATTTTACTCCAGTCTGTAGAGGTTTACACATTGCCTAAATTAAAGTGTCCACACTGACTTCAACAAGAATATTTCCAGTTTATCGAGTGCCTGTTTAAATACGTATTTTTTTATTATTCACCAAATTTTCATTTCCATCTCCATATGTACATATACCTGTGTTTAAACCTCTGTGAGCATACACTTGTATTCTTCATTTTCCCACGTAGTTTCTGACTCTTTGTCCTTTCCATTTCCACAGGAGAGCCACAGAATCATTAAGGTTGGGAAAGACCCCCCCCAATATCATCAAGTTCACCTTTCTAAACACATTTGAGGGAAATATTTACAGTAGTTTTATTAATAAAAATGTTGTTTGAGAAAAACATAAAAAAGCAATAAAAATAACTGAAAATTATTACAGCTTGTAATAACCTATCTCAAATTTTCTGAAAAATAGGAAAACTCCAGGGTAGAACAATCTCTCTGATAGTTGGATGGGTGAATAACACATTTTTGCTGGGAAGGGAGAATGCAAACCCATCCTGCAGGAACAAGAAGTGGGATACAAACACCAGAACTGACTCTACCACAGGTCAAGACCAGCCACCTACTGCCAGTAGTAACTCAGATTTCAAGGAAAGCTGAGGACACTCCTGAAATAATTAAAATTTTCTTCCTGAGATAATTATCAGCACAGGAAAATGAAGACATTCTGTGGGTGAACAGACCATTGCAGGCTGAACATGATCGATTCTGTGTGGAGAGTTAATAATTTATCATTAAGGAACAAACTGGGAAGGAATTTACGCTGTCAGTTCATGCAGTGGGGATAAAAGGAGATGCTTGTTCAGTCCTGTTTTTGCAACAATAAAATTTGGGTTAATTTACAACAGCAGTGCAATGGAGATGTCTGCTCCGTAAAGGGAGGGAAGGCAAGGAGGGAGCCATGGAGCAAATATAATTGTCTTGAAAGCTGTGGTTTAACAGAAACAAGCCTGGAAAAGCTTCCTTGAGCCACTGAGTTAAGCCCAGCCCCTCCTTCTCTCACTGTATAAAATTCTCACCAGAGCTCACTCTGAAAGAGCTGGATGTAAATATAAATCTTCAGCTGAAATACAGCAGAAGTTCTACAAACCCCAGCATGTTCACATCTGTCACAGCCACTTTGCGTTAAGATTTTCAGAAACTTGTGTTACAGCTCAGCCATCAGACTTGATTTTCCTATCACCTTGAGCACCTAAAAAGATTTTGGAGGCATATGTATTTTTTTTTTTTTAAATCATAAAGCAATTTAAGTCCTGTTGGTTGAGCCCTGATCTGGCTCATATTTAAGCATGTGCTAAACTTCACTCGTATAAACAACCCCAGAATTGACAGCAGGGCTTCAAAATGCCATTTTGTGCCTCTGAATATTGAAAAACGTGGCTGGTTTAAAAATATCCATCAGTCTAACCAGCGCAGCACAATGCAAAGTGTGTCAGTCCACTGACAGAGAGGAAAAATAGATGGAGAGCGTCACTTTCAGTGGGCAGGGGTGACAATCAGAAGGAATAATGTCATTCCTGGCGCTGCTCATGTATGGGAATATTTGTATTTGCTCTCGGTGGCAATGGCTGTGACACCCAGCTTGTCCTCAGTGCTGCAGCAGCAGGGGACAGAGCTGGAATCCAGGAAACAACTCCCAGTGATACCCACAGGTAAAAAATGATGAAAACACACTCAGCAATTGCAGTTCCTTCAGTCTATCGGCTACATAAAAGGCATTTATAAAAGAAGCCTAAATACATATTTAACCAATTGACCAGAATGGCACTGAAGGAGTTTTAACATATTTTGAAAAATTGCCTAAATACATATTTACCCAATAGACTGGAACAGCTGCTTCAGAGTCTCTCTGGTCTCTTGGGTCTGTAATACGTGTTTTTAAAAACTGCCTGGCTATATATTTACCCAATAGACCAGAACAGCTATTAAGTAAATAATACACATTATATAACTGTCAATGTTGGTTTTTTTTTTCCCCCATCCCTTTTAAAAATAATAGAATAAAACAAATTTTAAAAGATAAAAATTTAAATATGAAGTATTTATTAAGATTGTGAAAGGTCTGGAATCTGAGGCTGGTGTATGTGTGTCACATTGTAGGAGATATCTCAGATCACCAGAGTGCTTTTGTGTGTGTGTTTAAAGTACAGGGCACTGTCAAGTACATCAGAGCCTGGGGTGCTTAATATAGAAGATAGAACAGCAGTTGGGAGTTGGAAAGGTCTGGCAGAAGAGAGGGGAGGGGAGAAAAAGGAAAGATATGAATCATAAATTCCCAGGAAGGATGGGTAAATCAAGCAGTTGATTTTGAGAAAGCCTAAAGATAGTACATGAAACGCTGCAAAAAAAAAAAAAAAAAAAAAAAAGAGGAAGAGGGTTGGCATCATGGCATCTGAGACCTGCGTATCAGTACCTCAATATACCCCACAGAAGGACAAATTGTGCTCTGCCTTCCAAACTTGCCTTAAAAGAAAATCAGTCCTGGTTGTTGAACTATTAAGGATTGACCTTTTCTTAGAATGATACAGCTACCAGGATAATATCTCCTTAAATATTCGTATATGTTTTAAACCATTAAATTAATTTCAGCTTACAGTGTGTTCTGGTTGGGGTTCTTTTCCTCCATAAACTGTTTCAATTCTGAAATCACGCTCATGGACACATTGATTTCTTTTTGATTTCAGCACATTTCAGACTGTTTTGAAATAGTGAATCTGTGTTGCTTTCAGTCTCTCTCCCTGTCCTGCAACATAGTGAAGGAAAAGCAACAGACAACCTGATAAATAACATTTGTCTTCAAAATTAATGCTGTCACTTCTGCATTTACTAATTTATTTTTTTTTTTAAAGTTAGGAGACTCTCTGTCGCTCAGAAGCAAGGAAGGCATCTCACGCTTTGCACAAAAACTCCAGGCTGGCAAAAGATGAAAAATAGCCAGGAAGAGATGGGAAATGGTGAATGAAAATTTTACTACAGGCAAATTTTTTTTCCATAGGAAAAAGTTTTGATTTCCTGGCCAGGCCTAATTTTTCAGTGAAATTTCTTTGTTATCCTATTTGTCTGCTTGGTCAGCAGACACATTTGTGTTGGCACAGGGCAAAACACAGCCTGTGACAGGTAGAAGAGATCCTGCAAATGCCTTGGATTAATGTTTTTTTCTGGGGTAATCCCTCCAGGTGAGAAGTGAGGAAAGATGGATGGATGGATGGATGGGTGGATGGATGGATGGATGGATGGATGGATGGATGGATGGATGGATGGATGGATGGATGGATGGATGGATGGATGGATGGATGGATGGATGGATGACCCTCCTGTACTGCTTTAACAGCTTCTGGTACATCACTACAAGAGTTGTTGGGTGCAGTGGAGGCAATAATGGTGAGGAAAATACAAGAGAGGAGCTTCAGGACACTTCATCTTTCCTTTATTTTTACTTCAGCTTTGATAGTCAAGCCCATAAAAGAAAGATGAGCAGCAAAACCACTGCTGCTCATCAGTTCAGTATCACTAGAGAGGCTTTTGGCTATTTCACAATTTTACCTCATTAAACCCTTATCAGCCAAAGCTCACCTCTTCATTTATTTCATGAGCTACTGAATGTCATTAATGGCATAACCTTGGACAGCACGTGGCTGCTCTCAACCAGGAGCCCACTGTCACTGCTGACTCCACTATCTCAGGCTGCTCCAAGCCCCATCCAGCCTGGCCTTGGGCACTTCCAGAGGTGGGGCACCCACAGATTTTCTGGGCACCCTGTGCCAGGGCCTCCCCACCCTCACAGGGAAGGCTTTTTCCAACTATTTTTCCAGTCATTATCAGCTTCATGTAGGCTCTGACATGGCAGCTGATGGGTGAAAGGATCTATATCCTATTATTACCCTCTACTCTACAGTCCCCATTTCCTGAGCTTTTTAAGTGAGTCCGCTACACCAGAAAGAGTAAAATGAAGGTAACATTAATCAGTGGGTCTCTCTTAACCATAAAGTTTAGAATAAATATATATTTATATCTAGCCATCTATTTGTTAAAGTAGGGCATTACTTTTGTTGTACCATTTCCAAACTCGCCATTCACTATTTAGCAGCCTTCCTGCAAGACACAAAATCCATTGTGTAATAATTTCTAGCAGACTGCAGGAGTGTAAAAGTAGACAGTGTTTCCTTCAAAAATGGAATCATCTTTCACAGATGTAGATGTGTACTTGTTATGCCAAGATGAGACAGATGTGGCTCTATTCACTCAGGGACAGGTGCGGAGGAAGAAGAGATAAAACATTTGTAGAAAGTGTAAGCAACTGCATCGCTGTTGTTAAATAAATAAACATTCTGCCAAAAAAAAAAAAAGTTTATTTGCTTTTTTTTTATTTCCAGAATGTTTATTTTAAGCTGCAGCTTAGCTGTGATATATTCAGATTTATGTTCCTGTATCAATTTAAATTTATAATATGCATTCTATATATAAACATCTGTTTGTATATAATCAGGGGAAGGTGCGTTGGCACACACGGAGAGCACGTATGGGTGTAAAGGCACACACACATTTTTCATGGAAAATGGGCTCACGGGCACGTGCAGGCAGCTAATCAGGTGAAGAATGGGAAAATATTTTATTAATATAATGAGGCTTTGTGTGTGTGCATGAGGAAGGGGTGGGAGGGAGAAGAGAAGCAGATGCTTGTGTTGCCTATCACAGATTAAGCCGGTTCAAGCTCCAAATTGCAGGAGAAAAGCCTAATTGCCCTTTGACCACACGGACACTAACAGGAAACCTCCATGCAGAGACATCCTTGGGGAAAGGGTAAAGTGGTTTGGGCCATATGAAAGAGCTTAAAGCTGGTTAGAAGTTGGCTCCTGAACTCGGGAGTGGCTGAGGAACAGGGAGCAGAGTGATGCTGGGGGTCAGCATGGGGAGGGAGAACATTGCAGAGCAGGGACAGGAGATGGTTCAGGTGTTGGTAGATTTATTATATTTATTACTAATTTACCTGTTTAGTTTTGTTTCATGGTCTTCTGTTAGTCTTCATCCAAGCTCCCTGTGAATTTGCCCCAGAAAAAGGCAGTCGTGGATGCACCTGGCAGCACAGGGGCTTGCTCAGCCAGAAAAGGTGGGAATGCACGGCAGGGACATCCCTGAAAGTCAAAAGCCACCTCAGTGGAGGGATAATGGGCAGATCAGAACATCAGCTTGTCCTCTCACCACAGGAGATCTCCATGCCTGGGCTGGAGACACCAAAATTAATGCCCTCGGGGACTACTGTGTTTTCCTTGTGCTTGGGCTGGGGAGCCATCGATGAGCAATTCGTGATGAAAGCAGGAATGTTTCTGTGCTCTGGTGAATATATGGTTCTCCTGACAGCTACTGTAGAGTTAAGAGGCTGGGGCCAAGTTTTTTGGTCCATGAAGAGAATTCATAGTAGTCATAAACTGTTAAAAAAAACCGTGCAAGGCAGGGCTTCTCCTGCAAGGGAAAGTGGCTAACCCTGTCCTGACCTCCTCTCCCCCGGAGCACAGACCCGCTGCTCGCTGGCCATCTCCTCCTTGCCAAGAGGATCCCTCTGGACCACTGATTTTTGGCATGAAGGGGATTCAGGCACTCCACCTGAGGTCATCGAGCAGGCGGAGCCCAGGCGGCAGCGGGAGCCTGGAGATGTTTATCCCAGGCTTTCGCTGCGTCGCTTTGGAGAGCCCCATGTGTTCCCTGCAGAACTGCTCTTCAGTGGAAAGCCCTCAGATCCCTTGGCTAGTGCTTGCTGGGTCCATATTGCCAGTCTGGTGCCCACCTCGACGCTCGTTTGCGGGCGGGTTCGTTAAGGAGGCTGATTCCAGGGACTCGAGGGTGCCGAGGGCCTCGTTTCTCCCAAAGGCAGCAGGAGAGGATAAATGCAGGCAAGAGGAGAGGCGGTGCCATAAAGCCTGGATGAAGCTGGATTACTTTCTTCTGAAATATTTAAGTGCGCCGGGGGAGGGAGGAGAGCAGGGACAACAGCAGAGGCAACTGGAAGGAGGCGTGAGGATCCACAGCTGTGAGAGGAGGACTGGGAAGAGGAGGGGGAGGAGAGGCAGAGAGAGAGAGAGAGAGGGATTATGTGATTTTTTTTTTTAAAAAAAAAGGTATTAATCACAGCTCCAGAACAGGAATCAGGGTGGGAATCAGCAGCTGGGAGAAGGGAAGAAAATGGAAAAGATTATTTTTCATTTGAAATACATTTCTTCAATCGCAAGCCTGCCTGCGAGCGGGAGTTTGCAGCTGGGCACAGAAGTGGGGTCCGTGGTTAGAGGAGGAATATTTTGAGCAGAGTGAGCTCTGCAGTCAGCTGGGCTCACGCAGGGGTCGGGGCAGGTGGGGGACTCTAAGGCCAGCACGAGGTGTCTTTGCCAAGGGCTGTCAGTCTAAAACACTCCTGCGTCCCCCTGCTCTGCAGCACAGCTACAGACGGGCTCTGTTTCGGTGTCAGGACAAGGAGCAAGAGGCACATTTGAAAGGAAAGTCAAGTGACTTTTATATTTCTACAAGCTTGTCAGCTTAAAGCTTTCTTTTTTTTCCTTCCTCTGGCTCTTAAGGGAGGGAGGGAGGAGAAAAAAATAGCAAGTTTGTTCACCATGTGAGGGCTGGTTTGTTGTGATTTTTTTTTTTATCCTGTCTTTTATAGCTTGACCAGTGAATCCAGCTTAGCAAAAACATTTCCCTTTGTAGGCTGAACATTCAAAGACTTCACTCCTTTAAGTCCAAATGTGAGTTGCTACTTTGTTTGAATGCCAGGAATCATATGATAAAAAAAAAAATAAAAAAATCCAGTTAGCAGAGGCATGATATTAATTCTCATGAAGTCATGAGGAGCAATGACTGTTTAGTGAAATTTCTCTTTTTTATACATGTCCAGCATGGTATATATGGGACTTGCCATGTGTGTAAGCAGACCCTGGTTTTGCTCCTCAGTGAAGCTGAGAGCACAAAATATGTCACAACAATATTGTTACTTCCTTTACATTTATATTTTCTAACACCCAAGCACTGATTTGCTCCTTATTTAAGCAACATTTTCTTGATAAATTAAAAAAGCAGCAATAGCCATTACTGCAGGCTATATACAGCCTCTAATATCACTTAAGCATATTACAGAATATAATATCTGGTACTTAACGACTAACTTGCATATGAAAGCTCACATAATGTCTCATAAAACCCTTAAAATGGCTTCAGTTTAAGAGTCTCTTTAAAAAAAAAAACACCTTCAGGGAATATTGTAAATGAAGTAGCACTCCAGCCTCAGAAAAAAAAATTCACACACTTGCAGAAATTTTTAATATAAATTGAACACATTAAAAATTAATTTTGCATGACCATTTCGCATTGCAGTGCCAATGCATAGTTAAGATAAGGCCTTAACTCTTCTTTGTTTAAAGTAACATGGAAGCATCGCTCTCTCCCTCTCCCTCCCCATTATCTGTACATAATTATAATTTTCATTAATCAGAAATTGGAACCCTGTCCTCTGATAATGACAGCCCCAGCTGGAGATCAATGAAACCCTACCTGTGTCACTAAGGAAACTTGCTGTAAACTTTTAGGAAACTCATTAAAGGAAGGTGTGACCTCACAATTAGAGGAGGCTGCACAGAACATTTCTCACATATGCCAGTCAGGGAGAGGGACTCGGTTTGCTGGGAAAAGAGATGTTCTCTTCTGTGACACTTTACTCGTGGAAATCTTGTAGGTTCTCTGGTGACGTCAGCTGTCAGCTTGGAAGGCTCAGCTGACATAAATGCTGGCAGCAGAAACACCAAACCAAGCAGCAGTTTGTGTTACGGTGCTCTTCTTCCCTGAGAAGTATATATAGAAAAGACCTTTAGCGATTTTCCTCCTCTTTTCCAGCTTTTGGGTTGGACTCATGGCCAGCGTTTTACAGTGAGGAGTCTCCCCAGCAGCCCTTGGTTGCTGCTGGGCATTGACTGATGCCTTTCACCCCTCAGGAGCAGCTCTGATGGACACCAGAGTGTCCACATCTCTCTGATGTCACCACGCCACAGCAGGCAACAAGATTTTTCATATTCTGACTTGTTTATAAGATGCCACAGAGATGATTTTTTTTTCTTTTTATTATCCCAAATGTGTGATCAAATCATAGAACCAGACAACTGTTTGGTTTGGGGTGGACCTTAAAAGCCATCTTTGTTCCAACTCCTTGTGCTAGATCAGGTTGCTCCATCCAACATGGCCTTGAACACTTCTCTTTGATATTCACTTGATATTTTACCTCTTCACTGTATTATTTACCTGCAGGTAAATCAGGTTTCTAATCCATTTCTGAAAGCTTGTTTGTTTACTATAACCCCTTTAATAGTGTGTCTGCCTGCCATAACAGTGCTCATTGGTGTGCTATTAACACTTTAATAAATACATCCTCGTGTCAAATATTCAGGAGCCTTACAGTCATTTGCATTAAAGATGCTACAAAAGCAAAATAATTTGCAGCATGTCACTCATCACACATGGATTTTGATCACTAGAGTCCTGGTTCTACATTTCTTTGAAAATTGAAATAAATAGTTTTGTTCAAACCAACAAATGCTGTCTTCAGTCCAAAGTGTCTCAGAAATCGCTGTGACTTCTAAAATATCTCAGTGTTCTGTATGGCTCTAAAATATCTAAATGTTCTAAGTGGCTGAACTTTGAAAAAAGTCACCTCCTGGCTGCACAGTCACAAGGAGCTGCAGAGCACAGAAGCAGACAGAGCTAGTGAGAACAGAGCTAGGAATTACCTTCTTTAACACGTGGAGCTAAATGTTACCGCGTTTTGCAGGGATTTTAATTGAGAAAATATTGCAGCCTTCCACCAGTGTGCACAGAGGCAGCAAAGCTGTGTTGGGTCTCTTTTACTTCTCCCTTGTAGATGGAGAGAGGAGAAAATGGCTGAGTAAAGAACTGCAAGGTCTTTGCAAAGTTTTTCCTGTCATGCTTGATTTTACTGAGTGTTTTTCCATGCTTTGGGTTTGCTGGTGGCTTTTTTCCTTTGAAAAACAGACAGAAACTTTCAAAGGTCATTCTGGAAACTCACGGACCTGTGCAGGAGGTCCTGCTGGCTTTACCTTCAGAAGAACATGCAGAAGAAAATGAGCTGGAGCATTTCCTCCTGTCTCTCCCTATCACGTCTTTAATCTCCTTGTGTGGTTTCTGCCTGTGGCTTTCTGAGGATGCATCAGAACCTCCAGTTCCAGGCCATAAAAGAGAAGCTGTGAGGTAGCCTGGTGAGGCTGGTAAGCCATCCTCACCACACGTGTGACAGGCTGTTTAAAATAATACCCATTTTCACAGTGAACCCTCACCTTTCAGCCTACGGAACTGCTTACAGAGGAAAACAATTTCTTTGGGGCTTCAGGCAGTGCAGGGTGGGGACTTCTAGCTATGTGTTTCACGTGGGATATGGGGACAGAGAGCTGCACGGTCTATAAAGGGATTTGGAGTTGTTGACCATGTGGAGGACACTCGTGGAGCACTTTAAAACAAATTTTGGGAGGTTATCCCAAAGTGAGGGAGGAAACTGTGAACAGGGAAGACTGAAGTGAACAGGAGAGGAGAAGAAGCCTCTCACCCCTCTGCCCAGCATGGAGAGTGCTCGGGCTCACCTCCCTCACCCACACACTGACCTGAGGGCTGTGCACCAGGCAAGAAGTGGGAGTCAATGCACTCTCTCAGCGTGCTGGAACAGGTTGATTTATTTTTTCTCTATGAGAGAAAAAAAAACAAACAAAACAAACCCAGGTCAAATATATAAAACATTTCCCAAAAAGATGTGTTGTTCCTGTTTTCATGTGTTGGGTTTGACACTGAGCATTGTCTTTGCACAGTTTTCAGCTTCTGCCACGCTCTCTGCATCCCTCATCAAATTTCCTGCTTGGAAACTGGATCTTTTAGAGTTTTTCTCATCTGCCCAAAGGCTTTACGCCCTCCACTAAGTCTGCTGCTCTTCAACATAGTAAACGCACTCATCTTCTCACAGGGCTGGTGGGTCTGTGCCTGCAGAAGCACAGAGGAGACTGTGTGTGTTAGAGAGTTCAGCCTGGAAACTGTTGTGCTGTTCTTCAGGGGATAGATTCTTTCTTCCTTTCTCCCACAGAGCTGTAAGAGAATAAAAAGAAATTACCTTTCATTGCAAGTCGATTTGTGGGATGTAATGGCACAATTTAGAACGGAATATTGCAGACAGTGAGACCACTTGGATTAGAAATCTTGAATCAGTTTGTAGGGCTATATATTTCCATAGTGCTGTGTTTTGTTGTGTGGGGAATTTAATAAGAGATGTAAATCTGCAAACTGCAATGGTATCACCATAAAACATAAAAGATTCATGTATTATAAATAGGTATGACAAATAAATTATTTATGTGAATGTATATCTGTGTGTGTGTGTGTGTACATGAGCTCATGCTCACTTTCCTTTTTGAAATAATTAGTGGCAAAGTCTTTTATTGTGCATTGCCCTACGACCTGTGCAAGAGCTTTAATGACATTTCACACAAAGAGCTGAAGGTAGAGCTTGCTCTGTGCTGAACTGGAGCATCTCAGACTCATTAAGGTGGGGAACTTCACAAGGCATGTGCAGAACAAAAAAAAATCCCAGCCCAAGGTGGCTGAGGATCATTCTGGAAGTGTCCAGGCACCCCCAAGAGCTCCGAGCCAGCAGTGTGCCATGATGTAAAGGATTGCATAGGCTCCCTACGTCTCTGCTCAAAATGTTTCTGCAGGTAAATTTGAATTCTATCAATCTGCTGCTCGTGCTGTAGCAGGTTTTGGCAGCCACGGTGACAACCTTACTGTGATGACTTCTTTTCCCAGCTCTGACTGACAACGTCCCGCCCGGTGTGTCAGCTCCTCCAGGAGCATGTGTATTACTCATTCTATGAAGTCACATGAACTGTACAGGAGGCACTTGCAGCAATGGATCTCTCCTCAGGAACCTGTGCCGTCTATAGATAGCTGGCTACACAACGGCCTATTTTTAAGCCGGGGTGGGACACTTCTAAATTAAGGCATGAGTAAAAAACGAAATTGTAGGAGAGCTCCAGAACATTAGAGAAAAATCCTGTGTGACTTCAGTTATGTTATTAACTTTTCCACTTTTGCTGCAGAAGTTGTTTCTGTCAATATTTTACTTCAACGGTGCTGAACGGGAGGAAGGAGCAGGGTCCAAGCAGATGGCTGTCAGCAAACTGATGACGGCAGTTGAGAATTAGTGTCCAAATACAGTATTTAAAACTTGCTACAGTACATAGTTTCCTGCATATGCATGCCAAAATAAATCTGGTTTGGAGAACCTTTCAGGATCTTAATTTTATTTTTATTTGGAGCTTATTCTATTAAGAATAAGCAAACAGGCAGCGTACCTTGGCTTAGCAGGGGGGGTGGATCCATCAGGCAGTGAGTACAGAGCTGGATGAACCACAGAGACCTTTCCAACCTTTATTCACTCCAGCTATTGACTTTCTGAACATCACCAAGTACCAGAACAAATGATAACATTAATAACATTAATACTATCAATTTGTACCCATTTTTGCCTTCCTCATGCACACACACTATTAAAATCCTTCCTTCTCACACCAGCTGTGTTTTTTCCCATCCAGATAATCTTCCTGAAGGAGTTGGTAAGGGATGAGTACCATCACGTGGGCAATATCTGGTGTCAGGCTTCAGATAATTTGAGGCACCTGAGCCAGATGCATTTTTAGCAGAGCAGGGCAGGGCAGCAGCACTGAGTGGCTGCTCCATTCTGCACACATCTTTTGGTGTGAGTGTGACTAATCTGTTGGTTTGGATACCTGGCTGCAGCGGGGTCAGAGCAGGGGCAGGCTGTCTCTGCTGCAGTGAATTAGAGGCTTACATTCATTATCTCCCAATACCTCATTAAAACGACTTTAATGTGGTGAACATTTGATGGTAGACAAAAGCTTTAATCTTGTGAATATCAAACACACCTGTGTTACATTTCCTCTTGTGAGCAGTTAGCAGAAACAGGTTAACAAGCTATTTTAACTCCTTAATCTGCTGAATTTGTGTGGAAACCAGACTTTCACCAGTCACCTGAGTTTGAACTCGGAAAAAAAAAAATTCCTACATACACCCCTAATTTATCAAGCTCTTTTTTCAAACTCTGCCTGCTCTAGACACTTTTAATCATCTGTTTAATTTTGCACCTTTTTTTTTTATCCTGATATATTATATGCAGGTTATACTTAAGGCCCAGATTTGCCCTATTTTTCTTCCTCATCTGACCTAGATTCAAATTTACACACTGTGAAATAGCTAATAAATCCCCATTAAGGTTGTAAAAGGTGAAGGTTCAACCAATGTGCAAGTCATCAAGTTCTAATGTAAAACTGAATGAGCCTTGATATTAGCAGCAGTCTCAAAAAGTGAGGCTGAAAGGCTCTACAGGTTTCCAGCTTTTTTATGGCAGCCTGGGCTTAAAGCACCTCGCCTCTGACAACACTGTTAAGCCTGCACAACAACAGTGACAACAACAGGACTTAAGAACCGTACGAAAAAATATATTGACATTTCCAAAAAATAAAAATCAGTGGTTTTCTTTTTGCACCAGAATTCTTCCACCAAGATATGTTTTATACTTCACACATTCTGAATATTTTGCTGCAAGAAAACACAGTTCAATAGATATTTCCCAATAAATATTACAACCTCTAAATACAGAAATTCATGTAAAAGCCTGTAAAAGCCCTCACAGAATACTTTTTTTTGGTGTGTGTGTCTCTCCATGTCAGTGCTGCCCTGCTGAAATGGGTGGTTTTGCTTTGCTGTTGAAGTCTTGGAAAAGTGGTTTGTCAGTCCAACTGGTGAGTGCTGCTTCTTTTTTTTTCCACTAGCCATAGATAGTATTACAATGATTTACAGAGACACGCTGAAAGTAAATTATGTTGTAAACGCCTGTCCCTTGGGTCGACAAAGAATCACAGGGAAAAAATGCAAAAAGTTTGAAATTCCCAACAGCAAAGGTTGACAGGAAAATATGGTGTTGTTTTTCTATGAGTAAAAGTAACTTTTATGTTGTGTTTTCCCATGAGAAATTATAAACTTTCAAAGGAATTTTAGTCTCTTGTATGCACACATAAGAGCAATTTATCTGGTACTGCCCCAGTGAAAACACTGTTAAGACTTTAAAGCTGTTAGAACTATGGCTGAACTTCATCTAGGCTGCTACTACTTATTTGTTCTTGCTGCCTCTTCTTGTCAAAACATTTACTCAGACTTCGAAGAGTTGCAAGTTGGCAACGTGTTAATAATATTAGAATGCATTTGTGTCGGCCATGTGGCCGCAATATTTAAGTAAATTCATCACTTATTTAATGAATAATGAATTCACGAGAGTAGCTATGGAGACGTGGAACCATATGTAGTAAATTAAATGGGAACTTGTCAACGTACAGTAACAGTGAATGTCACCAAAGTAGTTGTGTCTGTTTTATAGCAGTGGTGATGCACTTACACCGAGCCTGGGATGGATTTCTGACTAGGTATAGGACAGCCACATTTTTTCACACCTAAGCTGCAGCAGTGATTTCTAACAGGTGTGGTAATAAAGTGAGAATTTACATGAGTTCCTCGTCGGTGTGTGCAGGAAAGGTGGAAGAATCTCAAGTTATTCAGTCTGTAAATTACTTAGCAGCATTTTGAAAAGAAAGGTGGAGAGCTGCAGGAGTTTTTTTCCGATGGGAAAATGTCACCAAGGAAAGGGGGGGTGGGTGTTACCCAGCTCAGTTCTCATCTGCCCTAGAGCATAATGAAAACTCCAGACATCAAGGATGATTTCCAAGATAATTAACGGGGAAAATCAGACCTGGAGAAGAGTAAAGGATATGCAAGAAGCTCATTAACACGAAATCAAGGAAAGAGGGTGGTGCAAAAGTTCAGAAAGCTAAGTCCATCTTTCTGTTTCACTTCAGAGCCACAAGCAGCCTTTCAGACATCATGTCAGGACTCGCCAACCTAAGAGTGAGACTGTCTCATTCCAACCCTCTTCCATGGGCTGGGACACCTTCCACTATCCCAGGTTGCTGCAAGCCCCGTCCAGCCTAGCCTCGGACACTTCCAGGGATGGGGCTTCCATCCCTGATTCTGCAATATGCAGATGTCCAGAGGCTCCACTGACCAAACTGTGCAAGAAACCGTTCATGGGACTGATGAGCCAGGTGTAGCTTTGTAAGTGCATAACATTATCAAGCACATGGTATTTGGTTATGCACATGACTGAAAGAGTTTCACCTACCTTTAAAAACACCTCTGGTGCAATCCTGCCAGCTAAGGAATTCAGGATGTTCCAGTGAAGTCTTCAGATATTGAGGGAACTTCACATTTTGTGCTTAAGTGGTGTGTTTAAATGGAAATATCCTGCTGTTGATGTAGCTGAAGGTCCTTTGTGTGCGCACATGGATATAGTTTGCTGCAGTCAATAAGAGCAGATAAGGCACCATATACAACACAAACACTGGAAAGGAGATAACACAGGAAAGGAGATAATTGTTAGAAAACAAGGGCAGAACTCGTAAAGATTGCAGCCATCTTTGTTTGAAATATGGTAGAAGACTACATCCAGCTAAATCCTGGCTTAAAGTAATGTTTATGCTTGAGACATGCCCTGAGGTTTCGGAAATTTTTAAAGCTCTAAGACACTTAAAGACATGCAGCCTTTCAGGTCAGAGACAGTTCCAGTCCTGTCACATTTCAGACGTAAGGCTCATCTTTCCAACAAGTTTTTTCTTGAAGAACTCACTTTTATCACCAAGCCTAACAACAGACTTCCACCATGAACAGAGTAAATACTCACTGCCTCTCTATACCGAGTAACTCAAAGCCCACCTTTACGAAGACAGAAGTCACTCAGCTGCCCCATTTTGCAAACTTAACTCCTGGGATCTTCCCAAGGAGTTAAGTCGTCATTCCAATGTAATTTTGGGGATCCATGTCACACCTACAAAAGTTTCCTGTTGTTTTTTCAGCCTCTGAGTTGCGTTGCATCTCATCACGTCACGTCGTGTTGAGTGGCATTATTGCCTTCAGAAATGATGGGATACAGCGTGACTTGATGTGTTGTGAGTGATGTGACACAATGTGACATATGTCATAAAATCATTGTCACCCATCAAAAAAAAGTGACAGATCAAATTCAAAGAAAACTTACCGTATACTTTTAGTGGCTACCCAATCAACTAAAAACAAATATTTCGAATTGTGAGCCAAAAGCGTGGGAGTGTGACTCATTTTTGGTCAGTCCTCACATGCCTAACTTGGCATTTTGCATTTCTTCCACTTTCCTTCACACTGTATTATCCAGTTGGTGGGGAGGAAACTTGTTCAGTTCATTTATATTATTCAGTCTGCATATTTGTCAGACCATTACTTCTAAATATGTTCTCCTAGTCCTTTTCACGAATTGTCCCCATTTACCTTCTCTTTCTTGATGCATTTGAGTTATTATCATGTTATGAAAGTAATAATGCACAGAAAAGGTTGAATTTGTCATCCTGCAACATTGTATAAGCCAAACTATCAAGAACAAGGAGATAATTTTCTGTAATTCTACATCTGAAGAACACACTATCTATTCAAAAATATCACACTGCTTTATTTCCAGGCTACATATCTGCTCATTAAACGTTTCTAATAAGAAATGTAAGACAGGAGGGAGAAAATAAAAAGCACTTTTGCCTTGTAAATGAATTTCTGCATCCCTGACGAAACCAATATCAGTGTGGGAATAAGCCCAAACAGCTTTTCAAGACTGGAGTTGGGACAACTGGCACTGTGCAGTAAGTGGTACCAGAGCATTACCATTGCTCTAATATTCATGGAGTCAAAGAGTGAATTTCCAAATTTCCCCACGTCCAAAGGGGGAAGGCAGCGTCGTTCAGCGCGGGGATGTGAAGGATGATGTGGGTGCGATCCATCGCTGTGATCACATAAGGGAACCCTGAAATGTCATAAAATCCCACTCGGATCTGTTGTCACTACTGCTGCTTGTATGGAAAATTAACACATTTAATTAACTGCCTGACCAAGGCAGCTGTTACCTTATATAAAACCTTGAACATCGATGCCCGGCATATCCCTTTAGGTGTTCCAGTGTGCCAGTGGCATAAGACTGATTATCCTTTTGCACCAAATGGCACAGCAGGACTCCTCTTGCAGCAAGCTCAAGTCAAGATCTTCCTTAAATTCTTCATGGGGCATAACGATGCTCCAGCCCAAATTGCTTAATAATGTTGTCTTTCAGGACAGCCAACAAGATACACCATGCACAGCAAAACATGTCCTGGCCAAAGCAACTCCTTTCTCAGCCTTTGTTCCTGACATGTGAAAGTATTCCTGCTGCCTCAGCTGTGGAAGCGTTTGGCATGTGATTTCCATCGGAATACTACGAGCACTATTTTATTTATATTCCATTTCTATCATTTATGGCAGATGGTTACTTGCCTTAAATTTTTAAATAATATCTTGGCTGCAGAATTTCAAATTAAAAGTAAACTCTCCGAGTCAAAGGCAAGGGTAAATTGAGTTATTTTTAAAAAGTTGGTTGGAGGATTTTTTTGGTAGTGCTTATCCTATACATGCAAGTTTGCCTGCATGTGAGCATCCGGATTTATACACATTTTTCCCTGGAAATACTTTTCTCCTATAAATTTGCATGCGTATAGACTTCAATAATTAAACATTTGAAAGGTAAACCTTTTCTTCAGAGCTGAAACAGCTACAAGTTATTTCATTATAGAGGAGAATATTTTGTACACATCTGAACATTTTCTAAATGAAATCCTTATTTTAAATCAAGTTTTGGAATAGAGCAGCCTCTAGACATGGAGAATTTCTGCTCTTGATATATTTGCTCCTAATTATCTTTCCATTCCCCTTTCTGTGCTGCGATAGTCACAAATGTGTTGCATTTAGAGAGTGCAGACTATACACAGAAAAGGACAGGACAAACTGGCACAGCCCCATCGATCTCAGCAGAAAAGTTCAGGTGTAATGTTTGGCCATTAAGCAATACCCACCTTGCATACAGCATTTTCTACCGTGGGTTTCAAATCACTGCGAGAGAAATAGACCCCAATCCTGCAAACACTTATGTGTGTGTAACTACACATATGGGAATAATCCCATTAAATCAATGGGATTACTCGTGTGCATAAAGTTAAGCATGTGTGTAAGTGCTTGCTGGAGCTGGGCCTGAGGGAGAAGACAGGATTTTTGAGCCATTGGTACAGTGGGTGTGAATGTTCATATTCCAGTTGTGTGGCTTCAAATGCTCCTTTCCAAGCCAAAAAGTCTTGAAGGAAGAATTTGCCCTCTTTTCCATCAAGCCAGGATGTTTTTAAGACCTTATAAACCATCCATTGTCACAGCACAAGGACCACTTGTAAGGACGTCTCCATAAAGCCAAGCAAACTTAGAGCACGCAAATAAGCTGAGACTTGTGTTGTGTTCCCTGCCTGCAGTCTTCTCACAGATCCTCTCAGATTTGCAAATTTATGTAAACAAATTCAAATCTACAAGTTGTAAACTGTACATAGCTGTTATTCACGTGCTTGGGGTTTTTTTCTTGGTAATCTCAGGTGAAAGGATTCCTGGACTAAGTATTTGAAAACGTGAAGAAGCAAATAGAAACAGGAGTTATGAACTCAGTTTAAAAAAGAGCTCCATACGTAAAGAAAAAAACAGTTCATCTAAGGTAAAGGGTGCAAAATTTCCTTGTGTAGGAAGGAGATGGTTTAGCGAAAAATATTTTGGGAAGAGAGCAAAAATATAGACAATACAATTCTCTGCTTGGAAAGTCTTATTTTCTGTCCAGGGAACAGCTAAGGGATCCATCAGCTTCTTGTCAGATAAGGGGAGATCTTCTTGCCTAAAGCTCCTCTTCCCTACCGTGCTCCCAGTCAAGTTCCTTGCACACTGAGTTAGGACGAGTTCAATAATGGGAAAGAAAAATCTTCAGGTACAAAGCATTTGACAGCAATACCTTGGGGGAAAGAAAGGAAGAATTTTTATAACCAAGTTTCCAACCAGAAGAGTGTGTAAGAAATCCCAGATGACTATTCCCACTGAAGTTGGCTGTACCTAATCCTGGATAGATATTCTCAGCCAGGATTTCAACACTCCAGCTCTCAGGGTTGTTCAGAGACATATTTTCACAAACAAGGGAAGGTCTGCATGTCAGATTCCCGGTTCTGTAACCGGGTGATGTTAAGAGCATCTCCTTCATCCTCCACAGATTGAGAACTGGTAACTGAAACTGGAGAAACTCAGCTTATCCTTAGACCATTTTGTCACCTTTTCACTGAATGAACTGATGATTTATACTGCAGCTTCTCAGATCCTCAGGCTCCTGAATAGGCCCTTGGAAATAGCTGGGGTTTTAGAATAAAAGCAAAATTATTAACGTTTTATTGAATCAGTTAGGTTTAAAAGATCTTTAAGATCGCCAAGCCCACCATTAGACCATGTCCCTCACTGTCACGTCCACACATATTTTAAATTCCTCTGGAGATGGGGACTCCACCACTGCCCTGGGCAGCTGTGCCAGGGCTGGACAACCCTTTCAGTAAAGAAATTTTCCCTGATACCCAACCTAAACTTCCCTTGATGCAACTTGAGGTCATTCCTCTTGTCCTATTGCTTGATACTGAGGAGAAGAGAGGAACCCCCACCTGTCTGCACCCTCCTGTCAGGGAGTTGTGGAAAGTGAGAAGGTCCTCCCTGAGCCTCCTTTTCTCCAGGCTGAGCCCTCCCAACTTCTTCAGCTGCTCCTGGTGCTCCAGACTCTCTCCCAGCTCCACTGCCCTTCTTTGGAGATATTACTATGAAATATCAAATAGAAATGTGCCTGGGTACATATGAATTCAAATAGAACTGCTTTTATGTGGCATTTGAACCCCGATACTTCACCTTCTTGTCAAAGCTGTTGAGAGCAAAGCCTGTGACACTAAAAAGCACAGGGACTGCAACAAACTTGACCCTTATATATTGCAGACATAAAGCTGGAAAATTGTGTGTGGTCTTCCTCTGATGCCATACTCAAGATTTTTATTGCAAACACCTTCCTTCCAACATCCATTTAACATGCACCCATCTGTCAGGCGATGTTTTCCTCAGCAGTGTTAATGTGCATGTGCCCCCTTCCACTTTGGTAGTTCACACCTTTAACTAGGGCTGGAGCCAGAGTGCAATAAACAGCCTTCCACAGTTTGGAGTATAAAAGGCTCAAAATGTGAGAGACACTTCATCAAAAAAACAAAAGACCAAGACAGAGCAGTTTGGAGCTCTGGAGGGCACAGGGAGTGGTGGGGTTTGGAAGCCTTCTTGCAAATACCTCTCCTAAAAGGTAAGAATTATGAATAATAGCTCAAAAGAGAGGATGGGAAGTTATATCTCATGGGAAGGACACAGTCACAAGCTAAAAAAAGAAGCCCTCGCCTGGCTCCCAACCAGGTGTTGTGTCTTAGCTTGTTTAAAAATTCTTCTGGTTGTGTTTAATTAGTTATGACAAAAGATCCTCAAAGAATGTATCAGTTCAAGCCTTAAGTTTGCCTACAATATTTCACCTTTGTTCAAGGAAAAAAGTATCACTGAGACACAAAAAACTTGAAAAAATATAGTATGAAAGTTACTGCCTTAATGAAATATTAAAAATGCATCAGGAATACTGTTCTGGCATTAAAAATAAACAATAACATTTCTTCCTAGTTACGGTTCACTTCAATTCTTTAAAAATTAATTATTACCTCTTTAAATATTTGATTAAATTAGATTTGGGTGGGTTATCACTATCCACAAAATACACGGTGTTGTGTATAAATTTGCTTTCTTCAGTCCCTGACATGTACAGGCACGTTACACGGTTGTTTGATTATTAGAAAACTAAATCCAATGGCTCTGTTTTGGCAGTTTGCAAAATATGTACCATTGAATCTTGCCACTTGGAATGGAAATGCAGCAGTATGTTAGAAATCTCTAATAAAAGAGGAAAAGTAAAGCAGCAAAACTACACTCTGTGATATTTGGGATTTTCACCTCGTATCTTATCGTGCTGCTATATCTCACGTTCTGAAAAGGACACATTATTTTTAATAATGGTTAATTAGGATTTGGGGATAATAGCTTAGAAATCATAGGAAATTTCTAGGCATATAAAGTCTATTCTGTTCTCAATGCACGAGGATTTATGAGTATAACTACTTAGATAGCAAAGGGAGAATAAACCCTCCAGCATGTCCTAAGAGAGGTAAGACAATTATTTCTCCAGCATTGTGATAAAAGTAATTTAGTATGACCAACTGGATGAATAAGAAACATCTCTGAATGAGCACAGGGGCTGATACAGTTTTAAAACATTAATTTAAGTGAACACCTGGAAGTGTCTGAGGCCAGGCTGAACGGGGCTTGGAGCAACCTGGGATGGTGGAAGGTGTCCCTGCCCATGGCAGGGGTGGGATGGGATGGGCTTTAAAATGCTTTCCAACCCAAAGCATTCCATGATTCCTACCCCTGCCACCTTCCACTAGACCAGGTTATTCCAAGCCCAGTCCACACTGGTGCATGTATAATTTCTGATGCATGTGAATTTTTTAAAACATCAGCCGGTGTGCCACTTTACCTCAAATCAAATATTATGAGATCCACAGTGGGTTTTTCCTTTCACGCTTTGTCCAGAAAAAAATTATTGAGTTTGAAACAAACAGGAACATTTGGGCTTTGGGGATATGGCTCTCTTCTATCACCTATGTTGAAAATATCCAACTTAAGCCTCAAAAAACCAACATAAAAAAAAAAGTAAATTCAACCTTCCCTTTAGATTAATATCACAATATCACAATGCCAACATCTGGCTCCTGAGCATGTGTGATGGTTGTTTTGAAAGGATAATTGACTTTGTGGGAAGGTGCTCTGTTCATTGTTAAGATATTGTGGATGACACTTCCTCTCCACTTGCTCCTCAGCCCACAGGATGCTCCCATCTCACACACACATTGGGATAGCACAGGGAGCGCTTTCCCATGGGCTTGGACAGAAGGCTCAACATGAAAATCCATCATTCCTTCAGATTGTATAAAAAAATTGAGCCAATCTATATAAAAAGTTTTGCAAAAATTAATTACTTGCAAAAGTTTAGGGTTTTTTGCCTTACAAATTTAAAATGGAAATTTTTTATGGATTTTTGAAAAAATAGATAGAGTTCAGGTTTTTGCTAATTTTCTATGCCTGAAAATACTGCACAGAGCATTAAAAATAAAGAGACAAAATGCCCAGGTGAACTTCATCACCTCTACGTTGAAGGAATTCTTCCCTGTGAGGGTGGTGAGGCCCTGGCACAGGGTGCCCAGAGAAGCTGTGGCTGCCCCTGGATCCCTGGAAGTGTCCAAGGCGAGGTTGGATGGGGCTTGGAGCAACCTGGGATAGTGGAAGGTGTCCCTGCCCATGGCAGGGGGTGGAACTGGATGATCTTTTAAGGTCTCTTCCAACCCAAACCATTCTGGGATTCTGGGATTCAGGATGCACACCTTTTATCACCTAAGCCTGACTACAGGACCCAGCTCCCTGCACTGCCTCGTGTAGTTTTACTTTTCCCTTTTTTTTTCTGGCGTGAGATGCCGAACTTTAGAGAAAGATTGAGTTATTGGCAGGAATTGCTCCCACTCTCGAAGTAGCACAGGCTCCTCAAACTAAAATAGAACTAGAGTGGACTGAAGAGGCTGAACGAGGCATTTATCTCCTCTTCGCTCTGAAGTAGACACATCCAAATTACAACAGTGAAATCCGGAGGAATAGCAACTATCTTGTGGGGAATGAGAAAGAAAGTGTCTGGAAAATCCTGCAGATTGAACTCTCTTCCTGCTTCAGGAGTCATCCCCGGGTGCTTCAGCTCAACAGCTATAGACAGTGCTGAGGCACTCAGAGCAGTAGGGCAGGAAGCTGGGCACAGGCAGTAGTGCAGGAAAAATGTTTGCATGATTATATATGTGATAATCCAAGCTCGATTTGCATATTTTGATTTTGCTATTCACTAAAGTTGGGTCCCTGAGGCACTTTTTAAGGTCACTTGGGGGGCACCGGGAAGTGGCTCATGAGAGGCAATGGGGAGAGCTCGCCCTTGGCCAAGAAACCTGCCCAAAAGTGGAAATAAATTGTTCCTGTTTGGGAAAAAAATATAAAGGAAAGGGAAAAAAAAAAAAAAAACCAGCTTTGGATGGGAAGACTGTTTCCACAGCCAAAAGGAATTATTTAAGTTGGCTAATATAACACGGCCAGTTGATCCTTTCCCTTTCATATTCCTACTTGCCTGTCTGCCCCCTCCTTGGGACCGTCTGAAGGAAGGGAAGGAGCAGACAGATGTTCCTGGCCTGTGCTGGTGGGGAATCAGGGACACATCTGAGCTTCTTGTCTCTCTTCAGAGCCACCCAGCTGGGAATGGTGACTCACAGCTGGGTCACGAGGGCCTTGCCATCAACCTGGGAAGATGATGGATTCTCAAAACATTTGCAACTGCAAAAGAAAGTAAAAAAGAAATTAAAACAAAAAAAAAAAAAAAAAAAAAAAAAAAGAAAAAAAGGAAAGGGAACAAATTTACAATTTACATGAACGGCAAAATTGTTCACCATCTCTGCCACTTCTGCTGGTTTTTGTTGTCTTTGGAGAGACAGGCTAGTAGGGAGATGGTTACCGTGTCCCCTGAGCTCCCAGCAATGGGACAGCTTCCAGCCATTCCTTGTCCAGTCCTACTTGAAGGACTTTGGACAAGGCCCTGTAGTGACAGGACAAGGGGGAACAGAGTCAAACTGACAGAGGGCAGGGTTAGATGGGATATTAGGAAGAAATTCTTGGTGGTGAGGCCCTGGCACAGGGTGTACAGAGAAGCTGTGGCTGCCCCTGGATCCCTGGCAGTGTCCAAGGCCAGGCTGGATGGGGCTTGGAGCACCCTGGGATAGTGGGAGGGGTCCCTGCCCATGGCAGCGGTGGAACTGGATGGGCTTTAAGGTCCTTTTCATCCCAAACCATTCTGTGATTCTATGAAAACTAAAGAACAGATTTTCTTTCCTTTAAGTATTGGCACTTGTGGAAAAGGATCCTCAGAGTTTGGAATGTCACTGTGAGGACAAATCCATGATAAGTGAAATAGGCATTACCTGGGTATGTACAGTTTGGATAAATAAGTGTCTAAAATTTTGTGGGTTTATTTAATTTTAAAATGGGTTTAAAAGTCCTTGGGCTGCTGGAGGCAGCAGGATCTAGCAGGTCACTGCGAGCTGTCTCTTCTTTTCCCATTTCCTTCAAGTACAAAAGGAACTGGAGAAGAGGCCCCAGGAAAAAATTTCACTCAGTTCCTCACAGGACAGTAAATGAGTGAGGCTGTGGAAAAACTCACCACATGGCCAATGCCAATGACTCAGGATACAGCAGCTCCGCATTTTTTACCCTCCACTCTCCTCTCTGACTGTTGGTGTCTGGAGCACCATCCCAGCCTGAACACACCACACCACTCCTCCTTGTCTCTGCAGCTCATATTTCCTTCATTCTCACGCAGTTCTTAAAATCAACACATAATTATTATTATTAATTTTTTTTTGTAGGAACATGTTTTCATCCCAGAGAAGGAGGAATTTTTTAATGTAATATTTTCTGACAGTGTTCATGCTCATATCCTTTCCCTTTTGCAGTGACAGGCAGGCTTCCTCTGATCCATTCAGAAATAAAGCATGAAAGATGTCCCATCACAGTTACTAGTATTTCCTTATTGATATATTTCCTTTCTATGGTGTTTTCCCTTGGGACCTCCTTTTCCAACAACATGTTCATCTATCAGCAGGTTAGATTCAGGAATATAAAAATAGTTAAGACATCAGAACTTAAAGTTAGTGGCCTTTAATAGAAGTGCAGAAAAGGAACAGTGTGTCATGATACACAAGGACTGTGACTTTTTTAACAATACAAAAAAGACAAAAAGAGCTAAAAATGTTCTTTGAGGCAATAAATCTGGAGGGGTTGCCCACCACAATGAAGAGATTTTCTGTCTTACCTATTTTTTCTTTCCTCCTGTTGTCCTTTCCATCCTTCCCACACACATTCCTTCTCTTTCCTGCAACCAAAACTCATCTCAGTTACTTTGTGCCACCAAAATCCAGCACAAACCCCCAAAACCTGTCTGCAACCTCAAGTCCCAAAGGCCATGACAGGAGTGTGACCACCTTTGTTTGAAGGGTTGGGATATTTTAGCTTATTTATTTATTTCATTTTACCCATTTGAAGACAGGAGCGTTTTCGGGGGGTATCGCTGAATGCTGCATTGACCAGCTGGTTTCTTGATGCAGAATTTTTAATTTTACTGGATAGTAATAATAAAGAATTTGAAGTCAGCTCAGAGATCCAACTCTGTGTCTTCTGGAAGTGATCTAACTGTTGGATCAGTGTGTCCCTGGCACATTTGTAGAACAAATTCATATGTCGGCTTCCACAAAGCACTGGTAGTGCCTGAGCTTGCCAGCTCTGCCGTTCTACTGCAAATGAAACAAAATTCAGACTTTAAATCCAGCCTCTGCACCCTGTTCCAAGACTGAAATTCAAGTGTGGGGATCGGAGGCCACCTCTCCAATGTTGGTTCTGGTTAATCACAAGCTTAAATGGGCTCCTTTTTCAGATGAGGACTGGATATTGTTGAAACTGTGCAGAAGAAATACATTCTTTTGAAAAAAAAAAATCTATTCAATGTGCCAGAGACGTTTGGAGAAGTATTGATCTCTTGTGGGTTCCATAATTTAAAACACCTCCTGGATCAGGTAATCTCAACAGACTGGCACATCCACCTGGGCCAAAATTTCATGCTTTATGTGTATATATACTGCATGAAATGAAACGTGTTCACAACAGATTTGCTTAGCTGGCCCCACATTAATTGCTGCTGTGCCTACAGAAACTTCACCAGGCACAGACTCAACACCAGTTTTCATTTAATCAAGCTCCCAATTTGCATCTTGTACAACGTTTCAGCTCATGACTGATCTGAAAATGCTGCCCTGTCCCTGGAGGATTGATACATGATATTTTACAGGGCATGATAAATAATATTTTTAAAACTTAAATAAACAAGGTCTCTGAGTGTTTTCCCCTGAAAAATTTTACTAAATTTATGACAATTTAAATATGCCTCTTGAGAGCCAAACCATGAAGATAAAGAATGCAACAGGGCCAGACAAGCAAGCACTGGCATTCTCAACACAGACACATTTTAAAAGAAGACAAAGCCTGACATTTGCCCCATTTTTGGATGACCAAAAAAATAGATAAATAAATTAGTAAATAGGCTCATTACAGACTCATTCTGCTTTTTCACGTACCTACAGCAAAAAATGAATCGCATTTTAATGCATGAAAACCAGGTGACAACACATTTGAATTCTGTATAAAATAATGAGCTGTATTTTCATTTGAGATGTGTCAAAATAAAATACCACTGGGAGAAAGTGTGTCTTGCTGAATCCTTTATAATAGGCAACATAACCAGCAATGTGTGAAACCAGAGAAATTCAAACCCACACACTCAGGATCACCTTTAAAAGGTGGCAAGACTGGGTTATCCTTTAATTCTTTTTGGCTCTTCCCATTAGAGAGAGGAGAACCTTCAAAAAGATTTTGGGATCCACTAGGAGAATAGTTGCTTTATGGCAGATATTGGAATTTTGGGTAATACAGTGCCCACCAGAGTGTACAAACCCAGAGGGGAGATGCCTCAGCTTTTGGTTGAGCACAGTCAGGCAGATCTTGAAAATCACTCTGATGTGACCAGCTGTATTTTGGGGTTTTGTACTTATTATAAACTCTACTGATTTTGGATGAGGGCGAAAAAAAGTTGTAAATCAAGAATGAATGAAACACACCCATGGATCACTTCTCTTCCCATGGAGGATGTGTGACCATGGAATGCCTCACTGAAGTGGAAAACAAACAAACATACAAAACCCAAACAATGGGAAAAAAAGGGAAAAAATAAAATGAGGTTTCTTTTCAAAGTTAACAGATTAAAGCAGAGGTCCATGATAAATCTAAGAAAGGAGCTTTATCTCTACCACCTCCCAGCAAGAGGGACATTGGCAAATACACCCCATTCCTTGGGAGAGCATGCAGAACTTCCTTCTCCTCTTGGTCCCAGTCTGTATTTACAGCCAAAGCTTCAGCCAGTGTTTGGGATTTTGCTGTGAGTGCTCACATATCTGCAGCAGATGTTACCTTTAAATCCCACCCCACCTGCACTGCAGGGCACAGTCATACCTGAAAAACTTCTGAGCACTTTAAGTGCTTTTGTCCTTGCTAATTCTCAGGGGAGCATACAGCAAGTCAAAGTTCATCTGAGCAATAAACAGGTTGCCTCAGTGGGAGTGAGTAGAATTTTATGTATTTTGGCCCTCCTGTGCAAGCTGCACTTTAAAGATTACCTGTACTCCAGCTCTGAGCCCTTGCCTCCCACTCTGAGCCCAGCAATAATCAACTTGGGATCAGCAGAGAGATCAGAGGACAAATCAGCTTCCTTCAGTGTTCAGCATCCCTTCCTTTCCCATCTCTGCTCATCTTTCACCCCTTTTCCAGCAGCCAGGTGAGCTCCTGCCTCACCACAGGGTCTTGATAGACCCTCCTGGGCACAGCTGGGCTCTCACACCGTGTTCCGTCGGGACACTCCAGTGACGTTCCTGCCCCTCCTGCTCTTCTCACTCTACCACGGCCTCTTGACGACCTCAGATGGATGACAGATGCTTTTTCTCCCCCACCCCGTTTTGTCAGCAGGATAAAAATAAGTGATTTAAATCAGTCTCTTTTTAGTACCCAACCAGCTAGCCCTGCCTAATATTTGTAGTCTAAATAATCGCCATATGTGGCAGTGGAATACAAGTTTGTGGCTTTTTTTTTTTTTTTTTTTTAATAGAAGTTAATCCAGCTTTGAGCTGGATTAATTCCCAATGAGGCTTGGGGACAGACAGCTGTTTCTCTTCTTTGGCCTGGGAATACTGCCCTCAAAAACCCACCTCTACTTGTCAGCATCCCTGATGGACACGAGTTGTGCTCATTTTCAGATCCTTGTTTCACCCTACATTCAGGGGCAGCATTGCACCAGTGTCTGCTTCTCAAAAAAAATTTTTAAAAAAGGTATGACATTTGGAAATGTTTTGTTGACTGTTTTGCCATGGAATAAGAAAGACTTCAAAGCTCCCATCTTCATTTGGAGAGTTGGGAAGGAAGAATATTTGCAAAGGAGACATTTGACAGGAAAATCAGTATTAGCCTGTAGGGCAGTAGTGGAGCCAGATAAATCCTGTGCTGGCTCTTAAGGCTGAAACCTCACAGAAACAGTTTTAAGGAAACAAGCCCTGAAGTGCTTATTTACCCTGTGCCACATGACAAGCAGTGGTGAAAAAAACAGCAGGAAAGAAGAGCAAAAGAATCAACTAAATAATATTCTCTTGTATTTTTCAGCCTGTTCAGTCCTGAGAAAAAAAAGAAAAAAAGATGAGTGTTCTACCTAGGTCGCACATTCCCTTATTACTCCTTGGCCCCAAAAACTGTATCCACAGCCAGAAAAATTACCTGGAGACCCTTTTTTGGCTGGAAAATACAGGAGGAGTATGATATCCAATATGCACATTAAAGTAGTCAAGGAATACTGTTTCTAAAGTAAGGCTAAAAATCATACCTGGGGTTTGAAGGCAAAAGCAGTTGCTTGGCAAGGTTTAAATCCCTATCTCTGCGGTTTTGTTTTCTCACACAGATTATGTAAGCAAGTCACCTCACACCTAAAATGTGTCTCAATTTGTGTTTGTTCTGCTTTTTTATTGCCACGTTTGATAATTAATAATTCAATGTCCTAATATTAGCTGTCATCGTAGCTGTGATAAAATTAATAATTCATCAAACCAAAATCAAACAAATGCCACCTTTTTATGCTGGATGAGGAATATGCTTTGCTGCATTTGTGGAGCTAAATTTGGTGAGATTCACCACTTTATTTCAAATGAAATCATATTTTACCAATTAATACGTCATTTTATCATCTTCACTCTCTTTGAAATTATCTCTAAGGAAGGGCTTTGCACAGCCACACAGGCTTTATTTTTACAACATATTTTTTTCCAGATGAAAAGAACGGTGGTTTGAAAAGGCAAGGAACATTCACTCACTTTTATGACCTTTCCTCCTGGTCATGCACTTCCAGCTTTTCCAGGGAAAGTATCCACTGTACCTGCAGTGCTCTGGCCAAATTCCAGCCTGGGTAATTACACTCAGCCTGTCTAAATTATTGCAGGAGTTGGTGGTTTTTTTTGGAGAAGGAATCCCCCATTCCCTGAATTGTTGGGGAGTGCTGTGAGTGCTGCTCCTCTCAGCAGGAGCTGACTGGGCTCCAGCAGTAGGTGAAGGGATTTCCAAGCGTGGAGAGCAGCCTGTGTTAAATCTACAAAGCGTTTGGAGATCCTTTGGGGTGAGAGGTGCTATGTAAATGTGAGGTCACTGCCGTTATCTGGGGTGCAAATGCATCCTGGGCTGTGATAGAAGCTTAGGGGGGGGGAAAAATGAAGGCAANACACTTTCTACCCATGCTGTCCGAGACTGTGGATGACAAAGCTGCCCTTTTCTTGTCTTATTGTAAAGCGGGAGCATCAAACCCTAAATTTCTTGGTTCCTGCTTTTTAGGCTTTTCAAATCTTTACATAGTTTACAAATGTTTTTCCCTTCACCAGGAAATATCAACTCAGTCCACACAGAAAACTCCCTAACTTCCACCGTGGCTGCATCCCACTTCCTGCAGCTCAGAAACTCCTGATCCCTCCTTTTCAGAAGCTAGTGCCACATCTTGCTGCAAGTCCACCTCCACATTCTTCCATCTTTTCTTCATATTTAAAACCAGAGAATCATGGAACAGTTTGAGTTGGAAGGGACCTTAATGATGATCTCATGCCACAGCTTGCCATGGGCTGGGACACCTTCCACAAGCCCCGGTTGTGCCAAGGTCCATCCAAAATGGCCTTGCAGGTACAATATTACATAAATCATATTTCATATTGCTTTACCGCCCATGTGACTCCATAACTCACCTACCTCTTCCCAATACCATAACCAAACTCCCATCACTGCCTTCTNAAAAAAAAAAAAAAAAAAAAAAAAAAAAAAAAAAAAAAAAAAAAAAAAGAAAAAAAAAAGAGTAAGGAAAAAATAAAAAGAAGGGGGGAAATGAGTGAAAAAAAAAAACAAGGGAAAAAAAGAAGGGAGGAAAAGGAGGAAAAAGGGGATAAAATAAAGGGGAAAAACAGTGTAAAAATGAAAAGAAAAAATTATGGGGAAGGGAAGGTACACTTTCTACCCATGCTGTCCGAGACTGTGGATGACAAAGCTGCCCTTTTCTTGTCTTATTGTAAAGCGGGAGCATCAAACCCTAAATTTCTTGGTTCCTGCTTTTTAGGCTTTTCAAATCTTTACATAGTTTACAAATGTTTTTCCCTTCACCAGGAAATATCAACTCAGTCCACACAGAAAACTCCCTAACTTCCACCGTGGCTGCATCCCACTTCCTGCAGCTCAGAAACTCCTGATCCCTCCTTTTCAGAAGCTAGTGCCACATCTTGCTGCAAGTCCACCTCCACATTCTTCCATCTTTTCTTCATATTTAAAACCAGAGAATCATGGAACAGTTTGAGTTGGAAGGGACCTTAATGATGATCTCATGCCACAGCTTGCCATGGGCTGGGACACCTTCCACAAGCCCCGGTTGTGCCAAGGTCCATCCAAAATGGCCTTGCAGGTACAATATTACATAAATCATATTTCATATTGCTTTACCGCCCATGTGACTCCATAACTCACCTACCTCTTCCCAATACCATAACCAAACTCCCATCACTGCCTTCTCACTTAATTTTTGTCCCTTTTCCTTTTGCTGTTACTCACCTGGCTGGATGATGTGGAATTGTGATTTCTGTCACTTAACCACCCTTAAAGGGACAGACTTTCCAATGGAAATTGAATACGAAAGGTTGGATTCCGTGGGGAAATTTCAAATTGACAAATTTTCTGAATGGATCTCTCCTAACCTTGTTGCATATAATATATGCATGTATTGAGCCTAATTTTTGGTTAGTATCAAAATGTATTGATCTGCAAGATAAATATTGACTTGACCTCGCTTTCTCTCAGTCTATATTTACTTCTCGAGTCAATAAGTCTAGAAACTGATCTGACAGGAGTCAATAATGGCTTAAAATTCTCAAAATAGCAGCTTTGCTCTAAAGTTGCAATATTTTATTTTACAGTTACTGCCTTAAATACATAAAATGCTCAGGAGAACTTAACACTTTACTGCACAAAGCCATTGGGGAAACACTCAAATGCCAGAAGACCTTGACGTGACTTCAGGCCAACTGTGCCATTTCAGGACTGGCCAAGCCATATTGTAAATATTTTAATAGTGACCTACTGCAGTCCATCTTTTGCCCTGTGTATCCTCAAAAATTTGAGCTTTGCTCCGGAGGGTACGCCTGAGTATCACTGATTGGATTTGTCAGGGCTAAATTGTCTTCAGCCTTGGGAAAATGCAAAGCTTGCTACTGGGTAGAGGTTGTCATCATGAGGATGCCCTCCCTGCCTTCATTTCTCTGCTTAGTGAGGTGGTAATTAACCCAGCAAGATTTTTAGTGTCAAATGGGATCATGTTCTTTCTGTTTCCCCCTCAGTGGTGGACAAATCTCCAGTGGATGGTACAGTCTTCATCCCTACTTTTCTCATAGTGGTGTTACAGCAAAATTCTTCATGATTCGATAGCTCAGTTTCTGATTTTTGGGGTTTCTTGTGGAGAATTTGCATTAGGAGGCAGTTTAATAACTCAGTTATTTGAGCAGTGTTGCTCTAATATCTGAGAAAATGCTGTAATTTGCTTTAAGGAAACCATTGTCACTGGCAAGCATTGCCCTGTCCCCCAGAGATTGGTCACCCTTTTGAAAAGCACAGGAAAATTATTAGAATGAAGGGAAAACAATAAAATTAAGAGAAAACAGATGAGCAAAAGACACAGAGGATTGACCTAATAACACTGTTTAGGATGAAATTGAAAAAATATTCTTTTTCTCTCACTGTTAAAGGAACCAGGGAATGTGCCAGATATTTTTAAGTGTTGCTGAGAGAGGGGAGAAAAAAAGATCTGTCTTTTTTTTTCCCCAGGGAAGAGTCCAAAAATTTGGAATCGGTAATTTTCTTTTAGATTTTTGCTCTTTTGAGGTTTTTGTCTTTTCTTTTCTTTTTATTTTTTTTTATTTTTTAATTTTTATATAGGCAGCCTTCAGAGAAGATGTTGTACAAGACCCTGGGCTTGTATTAAAATAGTCCTCTGCTGATACTCATTTATCTGCATATTTTAAAAGTGGGTGAAGCATGAAGCGAAGCATGTAATAGACTTAAGAACACATAGGTACAATTAAATGGGGAGGAAAACAATTACTTGTCATTCTTGCTGTGCTACTATTACAGAGAAAAAACTACCAACGGCTGGAAGACAGTTTTCCAAAATGAAGAAGGGAAAAGGAAGATGAATTCCCATTCCTAAATTCCATGGGTGCAAAAACCCATGTGAGCATGGGCAAAGCAAAAAAAATTCCTAAAATCAGAGCCAAACAGCCACACCAGAATCCTTAAAAAGCCAGGAATCATTGCACGGATAGCGTGACATTTTTTTTTCCAGGGAACTTGAAGGAAGGTTCCCCTCAATCATCCATCCCAAAGCTGTTCCATGGTGCTGCTTGCTTTGATTAAAAGCGGAGTTTCACAGCTTCCCCAAGTTCCTCCCTCCTTGGGCAAAACCTTCAGTTTTTGTATAAAGAGTTAAAAGAGTCGGGCATGGAATGAGTCCAGCTGGGAAGAGGGAAAAGGAAAAAAAGGAGCTTGGGAAAGGTTGAGTGGAGGTAAAAGAAGGGGTTGAGATGGATCTCCCCTTTTCCTCCAGCCTGCCCTCGATGCTGCTGAGCTTCGGCAATCCTCTTGCCAAGCAGAAATGAACTTTTACAGCTTCAGGCTGAGGAGTCCTTTCCTAGAACTGAAAAATAAAGTAAAATAAAATAAATCATTCCTGGTCTGATCAGGCAAATTTCTATGAAAAGAATGCCTGATTTCAGGAATCTGCAGCCTCCCGGTGCAAAAAATGTCTTTGCTGAAAACTTTCCAGCCAGCCTCTGTGATTTTAATTAAATAGCAAAGACCGTGTGTCGAAATTCACAGTCTCCATCCCCATTTACTAGTGGGCGTTGAAAAATAACCTAAAAAAAAAAAAAGTATTAAAAAAAAAAAAAGCTTACTCTTTACTCAGCAACTTGAACAGATTTCAAGTCATTTTGTAGTTGGGAGGAATGCTCACAAAGACAGAGATTTTCTTGACTGAGATCATCAGAGCCCAGAGCTGAAGCAATTGTGCAACTGAGAAATGTATTCAGGCTTATTTCACAAGAATTATTTACTCTTTAAACTATTCATTCACACCTACAAGAAAAAAAATTTAAAAAAAAAAAAAAAAGAAGAAAAAGGGCTTTTTGACGAACTATCTCCCCTGATATCTTCAAGATGTTTATCAGAGCAGGGACCTGATCTCCAGCAGCCAAAGGCAGGAAAGTGCTCTGCCAAAGCCCTTTAATTCATTAGGCTCCCGAATTGTGCCTTTGCATCCTCATAGCCTGATACTCGCAGAAGGGAGAGGCTGATTTTCATTTTCTGTGCCCTAACTTTCTAATAAACAATAAGCAGATCACAGCCTCCCTCTTTTGTGCGGGTGAAAATAAGCTTTTTTTTATTATTATTTTTTTAAATATTACAAAAAGGGACAATATGCTAAAAATATGCAGCGAACAAATATCATCTGTACAGACTGGAAGAGAACCTTCATAAATTAACCTTATTAGTGCATTACTGTAAGCGAATGCCAAAAAAGCTCCTAATTTGCATTAAGATAGATTTTTCAGGTTGGCTGCATGATTTAATTAAAGAAAAGATTAAGAATCATTAAACAAGCTGCTCTACCTTGCAATAACAGAATTTATATCTGATTCAGGTTAACGAAAACACAGATGGTGATTCAGTAACTGTTGAGTTGCTGTAACAGAATGAAAATGATCCCATTAGTTCTCTGGAAATGTGAGGGAATTTGAAAATTAGCATGCAGATACATTGTATGGTGCTAGACAGCTTGGTCTGCTTGGATCATCACTGATTACTCTTTGTTTGGGTTGGCAACACTGAACTTAATAAATGAAAAAATGTTCCAGTATACCACAGTTGGAAACTGTTCAAGGTTGAAATAGGTGTGCAGACTTTCAAGAAGAGAGAGTTAAGTAAACAAATGTCAATCAATTTGGGGCTGGCAGCGTTTTTTTCTTCCAGAATGTCTGTTCTTGAGAAGCAAGTGTCATCAAAATTGAAATCCTTTGCTTGATACATATGTTCATGTGGTATTTATTATTACAAAGGTATTTTAAATGCGTGTCATTCGTTTACAAAGGAGCCTCGGCAGCGTTTGGACGCTAAAAGTGGAGAAGAGCTCTCAGGAAAATGGGTTGGGTTGTGTGTGGCACTGACAGAGAAATCAAACTTGCTGCAAAGGGAGGTTGTAATGGGAGGAGACCTAAAATACAGGTGAAATCCCTCCTAAATAATCCAATGAATTGGATAGGGACTGTAAGTGATCATTGTCACCCCGTGAGGGAGAGCAGAGCCTGGGCAAGAGCAACTTTGTTCAGCAGGTGACATTTCCAAGGCTCTGGCAGAGATAAGGGCATTATCCAGGGAATGATACCTGGATCACAGCAACCCTAGGGCTCGGAGCAGGAGGTTTGAATGACGGATCTTGCTCAGAGCAGTGCACACGCTCAGATCAACACCAAGTTTTCCAACGTGACTCATTCCATGGCATTAACACTTCGGCAGCAGGACAGGAGGGTGTCTTCTTCTAAGAGGTTATTTTCCCTTTTCTTTTTGACTTCCTCATTTTATTGCAACTGACTTCAAGGCCAAAAGGTTGTGCACAGGGTGTTACAACAAAAACGAGGTTGTAACACTCGGACTTTTTAGGTTAAAATGTGCTTTGCTTATCACGTGTTAAGATCTTTCAGAAATGATGTAATGCACCAGGGACTGTGGTGCTACATTTGCAAACCACCTTTTTTTTAATCATTAATTGACATCATATAATAATGTCCAGCTCACTACTCCCAAAGTGATGGCAATTAATCTTGTAGGGAAAAAAAATGACATTTTTAGCTTTTAGCATAGAAAGGTCATAAACAGGTTGTCTTTGGTTTGACTGGATTTTAACCATCTGATCAAATTTTTTTTTTTACTTCAACATTTCTTGAACATTACCTTGTTTTTTTTAACACTTACATATTTAAAGATTGCATTTAGGAGAGATAGCCTCAGCAACTTGGCAGCATTTAAAAGCACACATGTTATTGCAAACAAGTGTGTCTTAGTTACAAAGGAAACCTTTGCTGTTCTTCCACGACCAGCACTTTTCTTTTTTTTATGTCTTCAGAAACTGTTTGGTGCACGATGAGTGATGGCACTGAAAAACATTGATTTTTTTTTTTTTATTTTTTTTTTTTCTTCTCTCATTTAGGAGCCAGGGTTTGTTCTCAAACAAGGTGAACCACAGGGAAAAATATCATTAATTATTTTCTCAGTACTCCAGCTTGCCATAGATTGGTCAAGCGTCCTGTCTTTGTACTGATCATGCTGCTTGAAGTTTTCATATAATTGCAAATCCATCTCCCTCCTTGGCTCCTCGAGCAGGGATGTAAAGGACTGTGAATTGTACAGAGTCTTCCCTGTGAAATTGTATAGCCGAGGAAGATGTGGAGGGGTTATGCTGTGCATGCCAACGTCGAGTGTTTGCTGGAAAGGGCTGGATTACTGAGGAAAGAGAATAGATCAGGATATTAACTGCCAGCTATCGAGTGATCACAGGATATTTTGGTAGCTGCTGCAGCAAAACTGAGCAGATCTTTTTAATATTCCGTCCTGTTTCTGTGAAAGCTGTGAGGAGCACAAGAGGAAATTTGATTTATACTTGTGCATTTTTGTTGGGATGAGGACTGTGAGAACCCAGTGGTTTTTGGTTCGTGGGAGATCTGGCACATGGCTCTCTTGGTTTTAATTCAAGCGGGTTCACATCCCCCGAGTTTCACTTTGACTTTTGATTTTGAACAAATCCAAAAAAAGGCAAAACAAAGCCCTGATGAACCAGCTAACTTTCACATGGTTTCCACTCAAAATTATAAACTTTGCCCCCTTCACAAGTGGAAGACTGTATTCAAAATGATAGGCTTTCCAAATGCCGTTAACTGGAGCTATTTTTGTGTCAGCGAGGCAGATAACCGAAATTCTTCTGATTTTTCCAGGATGAGGGGCTCAAATATCCAACTGATCTTCTCAGAAACCCTATTTACCAGAGAGGTAGTTCTGTGAGTAGAAAAAAAATCAGAGTAAGAGCTTGAGGGCTCTCTTGGCACCTTTCTTGAGAAAACACCAACACGTCATTCCTACCTCCACCCTTAAATTCACTGCACTGGGCATTTCATGAACGGGTTAAGCACAGCAGAATTTCTGGATGTAACTCCGGCCAGAAGATGCTACCCCTAAAAGAAAGCTTTCTCACATTCCGTGGGGTCATCTAAGATGGAAGCTTCACAAAGACTTTTGGATGCTTGTCAGGACCTTCTTGTAAACGCTGTGTCCTTGGCCAGTTCCAGAATACCTCTTGTGTGAATCTATAACAGAAAACCATGCACACGGTTCTGGCCCTCATTGAGGAAAAAAAAAAATAGATAATGAAAAGCAGGGAAATCTCTGAACATTCAGGACTAACCTTCTCAAATATGCTCAAAGGAGAATCACAGAATATTTAAGGTTGGAAGGGAGACCTCTGGACATCTTTTAGTCCAACCCCCAAGGTTACATAGTCCAAACACCTCTGAGACCTGCTTGTTCCAGTGGGCCCCTTTAAAATGTGTCCATGCATAGTAAAAATGTATTATATAATAAATTATTTTTCAAAAAAGCATTATATGCCATTTTCAATTTATTCTTCTGCTACATCTTATTTTATCATTGTGCTTTTCTCAGCTGATTGGACTCAAGAGTTACATTTGTGTTCTTTTTCTAATTTTAATATGGGATTTATGGATTTCCTCCAAAAAAATTATTTAATACTTTTCAAAATGGAAGTTTGTTACTTACATCAACTACCTTACCACTGGCTTTTTCTATAAGGAAATAGAAATAAACCCAATGTTTTAAGCATCAAACTGCAGTGTTTGGACACTTTTTCTTCCTCACTCTCCTTATTTTCTCCTTTACATTTCCTTTCCTTCTTTTGGCAGAACTGTCTTGGTAACTTCAGGGTGTTTGGTACTCCCAAGCAAGAAACTACAGCATCTGGCAGCTCTACCCAGGTTATCTCCACACATCTAACACTGGATATTCAGCTGACATTTCACAGGATGCTGGAATGTGCTCCATTATCTCTGTAGAAGCACTTTGCAAACTTGGATGGGATCCAGTTAAGGAGCCAAAAACAATACTGTGGAAATTACCTGACCAGTCAAGTCTATAAAAAGCGAGTTACAAACAGCGTAAGCTAAAGCCAATAATTTTATCAAATATTCCTTGGGCATCCCATAAGTTAAAATGAGAGTAATGAGGACATTTTAATGCTTTAACTTGAATAAATAACAAAAATATTAGATCTCTTTGTCTGAAGAATTGTCAGATTTTAATAGTCGAGCCAGGTTAACTGTAAAATTGTTTGGGATTGTGGATGCTGGCAAACAGACTGTAACTTTAAGCTGGACTCTGGAACAACCTCGTGGGTGGATTATGAGACCCCCGAGAAGCACCAGGCATCCCCGAGCAGTGCTACTGGATCAGACCTCGGTTTGTGTTCCCATGACACTCAAAGGAGGCAAAAGAGGCACATTTTCCACAAGTTTGTAAACATAACAGCTTCCAGCAAAAGCGGTGAGAAAATTTCAGGGATCTGGTGGGGTTTTTTTCAGGCATCTACTCCACTGGTGGGAGCTGGGAAAGTGACTGTTGCAATAAAATGGACCATAGGCTCTTCACAAAACAGGATGAAATGTTTATATTTGGGTATTATGGTGATGGATGTTAAAAAAGCAAGCTAAGATAAATAAACATATTAATTATGTGTCAAACCACAGGACATCTCTTAGGACACTGTGATGGGAAGACTCAAATGCTAGAGATAACTTTGCTTCATTTCAATGTATTTCTTGATGAGCTTTATTAACCTTTAGGGACAAATGAATCTCAGAAATGGTATTTGTTACTGTGACCTTCTGTATTTCCTCCTCATATTTAAAGGCAGGATGATTTCCATCCAGAAAGGAAGCTAGATGGTGGAAATATGTATGATCCCAGTGACTTAAATACATCCCTGTGCTGAGACAGGATCCAGAAATTAGTGTCCCTGTTTCTAAATTGCATTGGAAGCTATTTAGTTAAGGAAGGACAAGTATTTCCCTCCTTTCCTACTCCTACTGAGAGAATTTTAAAATCAGTCAGCTCATTCCCCATAATTTCTCTCCGTAGCCCAATAAAAAGGATAATCTTCTGTTTCTCAAAACCAAAATTCAGAGGGAAACTGCAGCCACATGAGAAGGGCAGAAATAACTTCCTGATTCCTTGGTCCAGCGTATAGAATAAGTCCTTTAATTAAAGCAACTCTCTGGTCAAGCTGACACTTTTTTTTTTTAATTGCAGTCTCCTGTCAGTCTGCAATTTATTTTATTTTAATTCATCAGGGTGTGTGAGTGTTTCAGAGTGCCCCAAACGAAATGGGGGCTGTCAAAAGATGCGATGCTGCGTCATCACGGAGCCGATGGCCACGAGCCAGCTCTGTCAACACTTGGCTTTGTTCTGTCCGGGGGAGAGAAGCTGATTCTTCAGCAGTGTCTAATCAGTTTAAAACAAATCTGGAAGATGTTACTAGAAGACAAGATGAGATCCAGGCCACAGCAGCCTCTGCATACAAAGAAGTGAAGGATTTCATTTGAGAACGAAATTGAAGAGGTGGAAACAACTCTTGACAGTTTCAACAGGATTTTAACTGTGGGTAAGAAGGAGGGAACTACTGGTTTAGGAAATGGGACTGCTGGTACCTAGAGACAGGACCTTGTTCTGTCACCTCTGCTGTAGCAGCAGAGATATCAGGGGAATAGATCTCCTAGTAAGCAATGGAAAAGTTCCTGTCTTTTCGCAGCAGCATTCCAGTACACAAAGGGGACATACAGAAGGTTGGAGAGTGGCTTTTTACGAGGGCCTGTAGTGGTAGGACATGAGGAACAGGTTTTAAATTGAAGAAAGGAAGATCTAGATTAGAGATTAGGAAGAAATTCTTCTTTGTGAGGGTGGTAAGGCCCTGGCACATTGTCCAGAGAAGCTGTGGCTGCCCCATCCCTGGAAATGTTCCAGGCCAGGTTGGATGGGGCTTGGAGAAACCTGGGACAGTGGGAGGTGAGGGCCGTGGAATGAGATGAGTTTTAAGGTCCTTTCTAACTCAAACTGTTCTGTGATTCCACAATTCATCATATCCTGATTAATTCTTGAAAGGAACCCAAAGTCAAATAATCTGGAGGGTCACAATGACAAGAAACAGCTACCTAATAAATCACAGGAGGTGTATATAGAAAAGGTAAATACATTCTTTTGATTTATGGAACAACTTCCATCTGAGTCCATCAAAAGGTTTCAGAAACTAAATGTTACCCAGCACAGATATCAGGGAGCTCCACATTCATCTTTCAGTGCCTCATCTGGAAACCTCCTAACAGCCCTCGATCACACAGGTATCCTTGCAAATGAGAAACTCTGATGGTTTTCTGTGGGATTTGTTTCTGGAAAACTCTCTTTCCTTCTGACACCATCCAGTAAAAGAATGATTCTTTCCTGTCTGCAGGCACCTGACCTGGCCCACAGAACATGACCAAGACACACTTTGCCCTTGTGGGATGCAACTGCAAGGGCAAGTGAGTCACTTCCATACCCAGAAAGGGAATGGAAATAGTTAAAAAAGTGGTAGAGGAGCTACTGGAGCCTTCTCTTACTGCTACAGAGAAGATGTTGCATGGGTAAGAAAAGGATGTGTCTCTGGGAGAGCCATGTGCTGAATTTAAAGGAGAAAACAGAAAATACCCCCAACATTAATTTAAAAACAATCAGATAAGTTGTTTTATAAAGCAGCTGTTACTGGGAAAGAAGGGGAGAGGTGGAGGGTGGAAAGAGTGGTAGATCCACAGGAAATTCCTCCACCAAGCTGAAGGAAGCCTTCAGTATCTATCATGATTGCAAACCAGTGGGAAGGAGTCAGGAAGGAGCAGGAATGTCCTGCCTTTCTCACAGCTGCCCAGTGGGACCTGTGAGTTTCCGTCATCTGCCCCAGGACAGATAAACCCTCAGGAGCCCGGGCATCCTCAAGTCCAACAGATGCCAAATCACCCTTTTTCATTTCCCCCCTTATCCAACATGTTATAAAGATGAGATTTAAGTTATTTTCTTATTATTAAAGGGAAGAATAACTCCCAGTGAAAAGAAAAAGCTTTCCTTATTGCGGGAATTCAGACTACCAGGATGTATTCCTCTTCCTTATCATTTCAGAAAAAAACCCACCACTTTTCCCCTACAATATTTTGTCCTTGCTGTTTGTCTTCTCTCAGAGATCTCTTCCTCATTACCTTCACTTTGATTCCTATCCATGTTTCTGGTGGCATGGTCATTGGCTCCAAGGGAACAGAGTTTATCCCTTGCCCTGTAGGGCTACAACTATTAAACCTCCCCAGCTTTATTCAAGTAAAGCCTGGTGAAACATTCTTTTGCCTGATGTGGGAATTAACCCAATATCTGAGTTGAGACAAATTCCTCTACCTCTCTGTAATTCATCTTTTTCACTTTACATGAGGATTTTTCTCATGGTCTGTGAAGCAGGTCAGATTACCTTAGATACTTTGTCAGTAGCTGAATGGATAGGGTATTATAAACTCTAATTTACAGTCTCCTCTAACTTACTGTATATAAAATACTGAAAGATTACAGATCCACTTCAGCTAAACCCCTGAGTGTCTGCAGCTTAGGCAGGTTTGGCCACAGAATCATTGCTTTTAGGGCCTGCAGGAACCCTGACCTGATGCCCCCTTAGCATTGTGGGCCACAGAGTTTGAGCTCCCCCTGTTTACCCAGTGAGGTCCTGGGTCACACCTCATGTTTTGGGTTCTTGATTTTTCCACCTTATGTTGCCTGAACCCGCAGAAAGTGTTGAAGTTTATTACAGCAAATGCTACAACCACTGGATCCAAACCTGTTCAGGTTAGGCATGAGCAGCCCAAAAAATTGGTGTTCTAGCACCATGGTGCATTTTTTAATTAACACAGGGCACTACAGCAGGCTTTAATAATGGCTTTCAGCCTCCTTTCTTTCCTAGAATCATGGAACAGTTTGAGTTAGAAGGGACCTTCAAAGGTCATCTAGTCCAACCCCCCTGTATTGAACAGGGACATCTTCAACTTGACCAGGTTGCTCAGAGCCCTGTCCAAACTGGACTTGGATGTTTCCAGGGATGGGGCATCTACCACCTGTGTGGGAAACCTTTGTTCATTCTTCCTTTCAAATCAATAATTTCATTTCCCTTCTTCTCTCTTACTCTTTTGCCACTTCATTGTCACGTCAACAGCAATGGACAGGAAGATCTGGAAGGTCTGAAATCCTCTGTTCGCTCTCAATTTCTCCACTCCCTTCACCCTCACGAAGATTCCACATTGTCCACCACAGAAGACTCCCATAATAAAATCTAACACCACAACAGATGCTAATTACAAACTTTGTTGCTAAACTAAAATTGCTAAACTAAATTACATCCCTAGCTGAGGGAAGAAGGAGAGAGCAGACACACACTGTGGCACGAAAACCTTTGGCTGCTCGAGTTCATCTCATCCCAGCTCCAAACTCTCGTGGCTGAAGCCATTCCAGCTGCACTGCTTACCTTGGGAAGAGGCAGAGGGGATGCTGCAAGCTTAGCTGCACCTCTCAGTTTGACTTCCACATCCCCTTCATCTCTGGGAGATGATCCCAAGCAGCTGCTGAATTCTCCATGATGAGGAGCATGGGCTGATGTATCCTGCGGTTCCCAGCACGGAAACTGGTCTGCAGATAAAGACCTGAGTCTGCAGCATCTTCCATCAGCACAAAGCATACAACTGTGCAAGAAACCTTTTCATAATCATGAGGGGAAAGAGAGAGAGAAAAAAACAACCCAAATTCTTAAACATATTCAGACTCAGCTGGAATTCGGACCAAGAGATGGACTAGCTACTTACTTATCCCTGAGGCGCATTCACCCCTCTCTGTAATTAAGCTCTTGGGCTGTTTTGTTAGTGGCGAGAAGCAGGCTTTGCCAAAAGTCATCTGGCTTTCTCCCTTAGAACACTGACAGGTTTTTTCCCCCCTCCTTGCTAAAGAAAGCTTTCAATTTTCGTTGCTTATGTGCTTTAGGTATAATTATTTTTTTTTTTACCTTTCACGGTGTTATTTCCTACCCATAAAATTATACAAAAATGGTCATCAGTGAGCCTGCTGAAAAGACCAGCCACCATACATTGCAGAGAATAACCTTAATATTTATAAAAAAAAAATAAAGACCATATTTCTTTTAAAGATCTTGCTCTAAACAAACTGAATTATTCATGCATAGAATTGTACAGCATTAGAACACCTGTTTTCAATCATGCATAATGTAAAATCACTCATTACCTCACAAGAGCCTCTACATCTCCAGCAATCAAATGGCATTGAAACAGCAGAACAGGTGCTTGGCAGGTGGATCCAAACAGATGTTTTAGGCTTGGTTGTCTTTTCTTGTACAGGTGTGGTGATCTTGTTTTCAACGGCATAATTGCTATTTGAATAGGTGATATTTAATTCTTACGTGCTTTAATATTTATTTTTGCTTCTTCAATTCCTTTTTTTTTTTCCACTCTGCAAACTGCACAGGCTCGAAGCAGCTTATGAGATGTGGGAAAGCTCTGGGCTTTCAGTGATGCAATGGAAAGTACAGTTCCTCTTACTCAGACCTTCACGCCACAGATTCTCACACAGGAGACTTTGTCCTTTTTCTAGACAACTTGTGCAAAACCACTGCAGAGACCTCCAGACTTCAACCACGGTCCAGCATTCCCTTCCTGAAAGGATATTTGCATGTTGGATGTATGGAGATATGATAGTGTTTCCTTCACGGAAATAATAAAACAGGAAATGGAGAAGATATCTGCATGTTTTTCCAGGATTCAATGATGCACAATTTAAATGTGCCTAAAAACTCCGGCAGACTTAGTACACTGATGTTGTGAAGGAAAAATACATCAGTGATAGAGGGCAGGGTTAGATTAAATTTTGGGAAGAAATTCTTTCCTGTGAGGGTGGTGAGGCCCTGGCACAGGGTGCCCAGAGAAGCTGTGGCTGCCCCTGGATCCCTGCCAGTGTCCAAGGCGAGGTTGGCTGGGGTTTGGAGCAACCTGGGACAGTGGAAGGTGTCCCTGCCCATGGCAGGGGGCGGAATGAGTTAATCTTTAAGGTCTCTTCCAACCCAAACCATTCTAGGATCTGGTGGTTACAAACCTTGACTCTGCTTCCCAAACCCCTGTTTTTCATGTGGACCCCATGAGAGAGAGACACGGACCAGTGGCCTTTGCTAAACCAGACTGTGGACCTGGCACTCTGCAAAAGCTGCAGAAAGCACTGAACCTGCAAGGAAAGAAAAAATAAAAAGGCAAAAATTTGACATCTTCCCCTGGGAATCCAGAGAAAATGAATCAACAGTGGCCAAAAAGTATTTTGGTGCTCATCGCCTTCAAGCACCGATTACTGGTTGGCCGAAGCCGATATGTTCCCACTCCTACTTCAGTTTCAACAGCAAAGTGGCAAATCATTAGCAACAGCTTTAAACTTGGCACCCTGACCAGCATCTCAATAGAGCAGCCAAGGACTGAAAACCCACGGTGACAGTTTGTTGCTCTGATGCGTCACCTGCTCTCAGGCTGTGTTTGCTCCTCATGGTCTGACGCTGCGGGTGCAGAGGGATAAACACGGCTGCAGTGACCCGGATCGGTGCTTCACACAGGTGTGTTCAGAGCAGAGCAACTCCTCGTGATTGCAGGGTGTAAACAGCGGATTTGGTTTGTGCCAAACCATTGTGTGTCAAGGACCAGAGCTGTAATATTTTTGGACCACAATGTGCCATCATCGAATTCTTCCCTGTGCAGGTGGGGAGGCCCTGGCACAGGGTGCCCAGAGAAGCTGTGGCTGCCCCTGGATCCCTGGCAGTGTCCAAGGCCAGGTTGGACAGGGCTTGGAGCAGCCTGGGATAGTGGAAGGTGTCCCTGCCCATGGCAGGGGATAGAACAAGATGATCTTTGAGGTCCCTTCCAAGCCAAACCATTCTATGATTCCAGGGTTTTACAACACAGAAAATTGTACAAACATTTAATTGAATTATTCTGCCTCACTACACCATATTTCGCTGCATTTTTCAGTGTCAGAGATCTCATTTTTCTTTGAGTATAAGCATTTCCCAGTATTTTTAAGAAGGAATGGCAAAAGAACCTGATTCCCCTGATCAAGGGATTTATTCTGGATTTACCTCACTGAAATAGGTGCTCATTTGCCAGGGTAGAAGGAACAGTTAATGAATCTGTCCTGAACCAAGTATGACAGAACTTAGACGCCACTATCACATGAACAAGCAGGGTATCAAGACTGATAAGGACACATAAATGTATAGACGCATTTATCTGTACAGTTCACACTTATAAAGACATGAAGTGCATCCAGCATTCATTTACACGCTTATTCATGTAAATGTAGCAATTAAAACATAGAGGAAAAATACCTGATAAAAAGTTCTGCCAGTCCATGGTGGCTTACCTGTCCAAAGACAGCACATGCCTCAAAGCAGAACCTTCCAGAAACAGCAGCTGCCTGCAGCGACCTCTGCACCACCTCCTCCACTCCAGCACTTCATCCTTCTCCTGGGTTCCCTCTGTGGTAAACAAACGGGCAGGAGGCTTCATTCCCAGCTGAAAAGGTCCAGGAAACCTCCCTTCAGCACATTTCCCCAGAGACTGTGAAATTCTTGTACTTCTGGGTCAGATATGTGTGACTTCTAGTGGAAGTTACTTTAAACACAAGAACAGCAAAGAGAAACAAAGGATGAATCAGTGTATCCAGGATGAAATTAAAGCTCAACAAACGCTTCCCAAATTCCATTAGGGATTATTTTCTGAACATTTTTCTTTCTTAGGAGAAAATATAAACTCTTACCTTTGACACAACAGGTCCATCTCATGGCTCCAGCACAGCCTCACCGTCTACTGATGTCCCCCAGTGCTCCTCCTTTGACCTCCCATCCAGCCCCAGGTACTGGAGCTCATCTTTAACCCAGGATGAGGTGGTTTGGGTTGTTTTTTGAACATTTCCACAAAGAGCTGTTTGATCTGAAGTGCTGCCTTCAGGAAACAGAGCTGCTCTCGTCCTCCTCTTAAGAACTTTTGACCACTCTTTGCTGCAGGATCTTTTCCCACATCCTTGTCTCCATGACCGGGCTTCAAAGGACACTGTGCTCTTCCCTCTGACAGCCCTCACCAGCTCTGCACCTCCTGGCTTGGGATGGGTCTGTGCAGCTTTTCTCCACGATATGTTTCCGTTCATTCCTCACATTTAGTTTGTGTCTCAACTGATCACAGAGGCAGCATGGATTGGCCTCTCCAGGATGCTTCGGATCAATTTTCTTTTCGTGTGAAGCATAAATAATTAATAACACCAGGCACTCAAACCCGACTCGCTCCCAAAGTTTCATGCAGTTTACAAAAAATCTAAATGGATTAATAACTCCAAAAGATTGGTGAGTGTGAGCTGTGTAAATTCCAGGCAGGAGGGAAACTCCTGAGATAAAGGACTTGTAATGAAAAGCATCTTTTTCATTTATGGGCCAGTAGCAGCTCTTCTCTGTCTAAGGCCTCAGAATCATTTAATATTGCTGTGGCTCTGCATATTCACCAATAAAACGGTCGTGTTGCTCTTCTCAGAGAGATCTTACAAGGGGGTTATAAACAAAGTGGAGAAATTAAAAGGTTTTTGCCCAGGTGCAATGTGCTCTTCATATCTCACTTACCTGAGATGTGCATCCCACAGTTCCTCCGCTCAGCAGTGCCTCTGGATCACAGTGGGCTGCCCACTCTTCCCTAAGGGCTAGCAACACAGCAGCTTACAGATCACAGAGTCACACATTCCCCAGGGCTGGAAAAGCCCTCTAGGACCATCAAGTCCAGCTGTTAATGTAACACTGCCAAGGCCACCAGAAACCATGCTCCCAAGTGCCACATCACATGGTTTTTCTTCAATGCCAGGTTGGATGGGGCTTGGAGCAACCTGGTCAAGTGAAAGGTGTCCCTGCACATGGCAGGGAGTGGAATGAGGTGAGTTTAAGGTCCCTTCCAACCTGAAACCACTCTGTGATTCTACCAGAGAACAAAATTGTAAATCACTCAGAGGAAAGATATAGCATTGCAAAATTGAATCAAGCCTGTGGCATCCTGGGGTTGATTAACCCCATTTACTTATGTTTTAGGCCCTCTGACTGCAACAGAGTGACTCCTGCTTTACCTCTCCATCACCATGGAGGCACCAGTACCCACATGCAGACCAAAACCAGGCACTGGAAACAGTTATTCCAACTGCTTAGGTATGCAAAGATACGTTTAAACACACGTGTGTTTGTATATATACACACAGGCACACACGTATATACAGAATCATGGAGTCACAGAACAGGCTGGGGTGGAAACGACATTAAAACTCATCTCATTCTAGCCTCCTGCCATGGACAGGGACACCTTCCACTATCCCAGGTTTCTCCAAGCCCCATCCAACCTGGCCTGGAACACTTCCAGGGATGGGGCAACCCCAGCTTCCCTGGGCAACCTGTGCCAGGGCCTCACCACCCTCTGAGCAAAAAATGTCTTCCTAATCTCTGATCTAAACCTGATCTCCATGCTAAAGCCGCTCCCCGTTGTCCTATGGACAACAGGACATTCTATATAAAATACACTGAACCCATATTTTTATGTGAAAGGGGACATGATGTTCAATGCCACACCCAGTGCCAGCCCCCAGCCCCGACTCCCCCGGTGTCCCCCCGATGGCAGCGGGGCCGTGGCCGCCCCGGCAGCTCTGCTTTCAGCCCGACAGCTGCGGATCCCAGGTGGTCTGACATTTGAGAGAGGGGCTGCGGGGGAGATTGGAGGTGTTTTAGGGGAGAAGGAGGCTGCGAGTAACACCGAGCCCTCATCCAGATGGAATCGTTCACGGAACAACCTGGGATACTCTATTACTGTCCATATGCCTCCCAGGTCTCCAAAGGCCACACTCCATTGATTTATTAGAAATCTGCTTCTTTTCCCCCAGCATTGGTTCTTTCCCAAACAGGGCATAATGTGGGATTTACTACCATCTGAAATGCTCCTTTTTAAAAATCAGTTCTTCGCATAAGCCAGGCTTCAGAAATGCTCCAATAAACACCAGATTAGAGAGCATTTCGGGATGGGAGCCCCCTCTTTATGTAGCCTTTAAACAAATTTCTTCCTGCCACAATGAGTGATAAAACATTTTATAGGGCATTTCTATGAAAAGTAAATGGCTGAAGGCATGGCACCAGTAGAATTAAAGCCACCAGATATAACTCTGCTAACAGTCTGCCCTACACTTATTTCTTCCTTTGCATATAAGCCTGGAAGAATTATTTTATTGTTTTAGCACTGCAAACAGTTGTTATTAGTGTATCTTATTTATAGTCGGTTCTTTGAGGCACTATAGTAATACAGAAAAATATCAGTTATTTCATCACACTGGTGAATTTAATGAACCTGAAGGTGTGTGTTATTTTAGCACTTGCTGCAGCTCCTGTGAAAACCCAATGGTGCTAAAATCTGTAAACCTGTCACTGCTTAAGTAATAACCTTGTTAAAAGCATCTTCATTTAACTTATTCCAGCTTTTGCAGAATGCAGGTTTTATTTTATCAGTGCAGGGAATAGGTGTTTCCAACCAAACCACTTATTGTAAATATAGTTAATTGTAGTTCATTAATTTATTCTCAGTGTTATTGCTTTTATTTTAACACTTAGTTTAAATTAAGCATTGTCTAGAATTGAGTTCCCATTTTCGATTTTTTTTAAACAAACTCTTAATTTATATAAAATATCTTTGGTTAGAACAGTAAATTTTATTCTGCAATATGGAAAATGCTCTTTGCATTCATTAATATCCCTTTATGCTGCAAGAAATGAGCTTTCTTCCTTAACAGCAGACAGGAAAACAAAATGAGATTCTTTTTTTAATCTTACCACTGTGAAATTGGGCTTCTTCCTTTCATTTAAAAATATAGAGAAAATGAAATATTGATGGCATGTGATCCAAATTATCAATTGATCCCTGCAAATGCACATGTACAATTATTGAAATACTGGCAATAAAAGAATGGGAACTCCCTGCTATTTAGCACCATTCAGCAGAAAGAGAAGTGTAATTTGCACCATCACTTTTTTTATAGCCCCAATGATACTTCCTATATTATTACACCATGGAGTTGTTTGTGACAAATGACAAAAGTATCAGGTTCCCAGTAAATTATTACAAGGTGGGCAATTATCCACCCATTAATACCTTTCGTCTTTGAGACCTGCTGTGCTCCCTGGTGCTCCCTGGCAGACACATCCCAGGGGTACAGACCTCAAAACTGATGCTGGATGCCAACAGGGACCCGAGGTCCTGATGGCAGAGGGGCTACAGTAGAATCCCAAATATGTTGGCTGCTTTGAAAGAATAATAATAATTATTATTATTATTATTATTATTATATTAGCTCTCCAAGATGCTTCCATTAGATTGTCTTCCCCCCACACACACACACATAATTTAGCTCTCCTTCTCCATGTGTTTCTGTTTCAGTGTTTATTGATCCGAGCTTCAGAGGAGGGCTGCGACTAATTTAAATCAGGCCATCATCATCCAAGAGTGTAAGTGTAACATCTCCAACCAGGCACCAAGCTGAGCTGGGTTATTTCATCTCTCCTCACCACAACTTTCTGCCCTAACCAGTCTTGATCTTACTTTGCAAACAAGTTGAAAATGTAATTAACTTCATCCTTTTTTCCTGTTTTGGTGCCGGACCCCCTCAGGGAGATGGCAGTGCAGGGCAGACTCCTGGGTGGGTCCTACAGCAAGCAAGAGGGATGCTGTAGGAATTACTCCATACCTGGATGTTAGAAGCAAGGCGGGGTGAGAATGGTCAGCAGGCAGTCCCTGAGATGGGAATGAGGAATACAATTGGGGCTGAAGGCATCAGCATCCCCCAGTGCCTCAAAGCCAAGGTGGGAACACCCAGATCTGCTCTGGAGCCACCCAAAGAGGCGAGGGGTAGGAGGAGGAAACACACGCTTCCCACCTGCTGTGTCTACAGCTGGGTCATTCCACCAAAAATTAGGTCTTGTCTCAAACCAGAAGAGTGTCAGCGTGCCCCAGGAGCTGCAGACAGAGGAGGAAGAGGAGGCAAGCCAAGCTGCCTGTGCCTGACCACAGCACCAGGATTTAGGGCAGAAGTTAGGATGCTTCAAATCCCAACAGCTGCAGTGTGTCTGCAGGATCTGAGAAACCAGACCAAGCAACTGAAAAGGAATCCAGTTGTTTAAGCTTAGGCTGGGATTGTGTTTGTATTTGTTTTGCTTGTAACCTTTCGTTTCCAGCCTTCCAGCTAAAAGCCTGACCTTATGTCTTGCTTAATAAACCTTTAGAAAAAGCTTTATTTTATCATCCAGCCTGGCCCGTGCTGCAGGGAAGATGGATGGGAGGGAATGAGTGAAGCTGTGGAGGTGCAGAGGCACATCCCAAGGGTGCAGGGTGGGAAGCTGGCATGTGTCCTGCCCTGAAATGCTATTCCACAGAGCCACAAGCACTCCTGTTAAGGGTTAGACAGTCAGGAGAGATCCTCTGCTAAAGCCTCTCACAGCTACTCCTTAGAATGCATTCAGAGGAAAGAATACAGATGTCTGGGAGTGTGCATAAAAGGATCTAGCTGATAACGATCAAATGCAATTTAGATATAAAAGCAAATCTGCAAATGCAAGGGTAATTTTGGAGCCTGGAGCCCTTGGAGCTTCCCTGCTGCAGAGCCAGGGGTCCATGAGCCCAGTTTGGTGTGGGTCAGCATCACCTTTCTCTGGAGCTCCCACCTAACTCTCCTCATGCCTCCCTGAAACTGCATCCCAAGCTCCTTCCTGCCCTGGACTCAGCTACCAGTGTTGGTAGAAAAAGTTTTGAGCCTTTTCTACTCCAACACACAAAAAAATTTCCCATATCAAACATCCGGCCTGTCTCCAGGAGCCCTACTGTTTCTCCTGACATCCTGTGCCGCCACAATCCACAGAGAGAAAAAACAAACCCAACACACTCAAGATAACCCCAAATTTGGTGATCAGGTGCTGAATTGAGCAGTGGGAGGGAGGAAAAAGGCAATACCGACATCACCATTCCTTCAGACTCTGCAGCGCAGGGAAGCCCAAGAGCAAAGCAGGAAAAGGCGATTCTCCTTTCTGACAACCATCAGAACCCAGCCCAGCAATGGGTTTTATACCCATTTACACTGTACTGACTTTGGCTGGTTTATAGCTATAGTATTTATCCCCAGTGCTGAGACATAAAAATAATTCCAGGTAGGATTTCACATCAATGATCTGTTCTTTTCATAATCTAAAGCCAGCACAACGTAGTTCTGTATCCATTGCTAGTACCAACAAGGAGTGAAGTCAATATTATGTTTATGGCTGTAGTGCTAAAAATGTAAGATTAAATTTAAAATTATGGAGCAGAAAATTTGAATTTAAGAAGATTTTTCATTAAGCCAGCATACATTTATCCCTCACACTGACACAACGGTAATAGCAATTTGACCCACATAACTTTTTTGTTTCTTAAGTTATACTATTACAGACCAATTACACGTTCTTTAAAGAAATGTTATTAATTATTGAAACATTAAAAAGCTGAAGTCATTGTTTTTGTGCACTTAGCATAGCTTTTAAGACAGATTATAGGGAGAGAATCTTTTGGTAGATAGTCTTAAAATATTCACCAGTGCTAGAACAATTTAATGAAATTCACATTTATTTCAAGGATTTTTTTAATTAAATCTATTGGTTGTTGGTATCCGTAAACCCTTAAGAATAAACACCTGCAGTGTTTTATTATGTAAAAAGGTAGTTTAATTGCATCATATTTATCACAGACAAATCAAGCCCTATTCAGAAGATAATAATGACACAGTAATTGGACCAGTAATTGGTTCAGGATGATTCAATATTGTACTAATAATCATAAATACAACTGCCTCCTGCTTTGGTACAAGGCTGACACTATATTATAGATTGGATTTGGTGCAATAAATATCCATGAACTGGGTCCAGTAGTGCCCAGGTCTTTAGTTCAACTGCCTTAGTAAATAACAGGTATCTAATAATGCATCCTACATGAGCAATCATTCCTGGAGGGAAACACAGGGAATGCTGCTTCTTCCTGCATCTGGGAATGGCTGGAAGAGGCATCCTGACAGCAATGCTTCTTTTGGCTCCTTATTTTAAGCATTGCCGTTTGCCTCAGAGATGTTTCCTCTCCAGGTAAACCTGGTCATGCTCAGAGCCACTTGTAAAGTAGATCTGTGTGGTTAAAAATCTTGCTTTTCTTTGGCTTTTCACTTGTTTGTTTGCATTCCTGGCAACGGGATAAATGGCACGCTCCAAGGAGGCACAGTTTTCCAAAAAATGCTCAGAATCTGCCCCCAAACCCTCCAGGGAGAAACAGGAAGATGGGCAAGGTAACCCAAAAATAGGCACCCCAAACTCCACAGCAGGCAGGGCATACACACAGTGTGGTTTGTCCCCAGTGGGCCATGGACTTCTGGGGATGGCCACTGATGAGCCCCCATGGGCCACGAGACCCCAGCAAAACCCTGGAATCTCCTGGGTTCATGTTCTCCACAGAAATCAGTACTGCTGTTCCTTGCTTTAACTCTGCCTTTTTCCTGCATTTCCCATACTTTCCCTGTCTGATCCAGGGCACCACCATCCAAAGTGAGGGATTTTCCTTGCTCCCTGCTGCCTGCCTGGCACCACGGGGTTCTTACTGCAGCATTTTGGCAAGCCACGCTTCCTATTCCAAATGGGAATGGTTTTCTCTTATAAAACCTAGGATTTTTTTTGCTTAGGAAAACACCTATTGAAAATAATAATGATAAAAAAGCCTTTTTTGATTCCTTACTCTCACTGAATGTGACATGTGAGACTTAGGTCAGAGCTCCCCAAACACAGGTAGTCCAAAATAAAAATACTTATTAAAAAAGTGCTTATATTCATATTTCAGCAGTTAAAAAGAGATGACAGCATTTCAAAGACTCCACAACTTCATTGGATTTCACCTGGAGCTTTGACCACAATTTTCCAGGGTGTCCTGATATGATTTGAGCACCTGCTTAGTTTCACATTATCACGATTTCCTTATCATGTTAATTAAAGCATTACTTATGGTACTACATAAATTAGCATAGTGGTATCCAGCTTTAAACTACTTTTTTTTTTCCTCTGTGCATGAACACAGAATTTTTAGGAATATGACAATATAGAAGTGAAGTATGGGAGTAGATATAGGAATTTAGAAAACGTTGAATTTTAAATTTATTTCCTTTCTTGACTCCTGTGAGGAGCGGGGAGATTGGAAATCTAAAGAAGCAAACACCAGGGCCTGGTGGCAAAGGGCAGCTGGTAGGAGGTGGCAGCCCTGTGGCCAATTGCTTGTTTATCGAGGGTTGATAAAGTGAGACATGGAGCACAAACCCACTCCCGTGGCATTTAATGATAGTTGTGAAAATCGGCCCCGTCACCGCCGCATTCAGCACGCGCTCGCAGACCCGCGGCACGGCTCCCTCGCCAGCGCCGGCGCCTTTCAGAGGGAGCCAAAAGGGAGTGGAGCCTCATTATCCCCAAAACAATGATCCTTATTCACCAGAGACAGAAACTTGCTTTTCATCGGTGCATTGTACGGCGCGGAGCTGGAATAGAGATAACACAGCCCCTTTATCACCAGGAGAAAAGCTCAGGGTCCATGCTCCTGGCTTGGAAGGATGCCCTCAGCAGCCTACACCTGTGCATTAGTAAGGATTTACCTCTTTTCCCTTAAATGCTCTGTCCTGGATGGAGGAGCAGGCAGGCCCAGGTGCCAGCCCAAGGTGGACAGTGTGATGCTGACACCTGACTCCACTTCTCCTTGATGCTCCACCCCTCTGGCTGCCACCTCCACCCCAAAACACAGCACCTGGAGGGAAGGAGGGATGTGAGGAATGCAGGCAGAAGAAGAGACAACTCACGTTGCAGGAGGTACTTAGGGAAACCTTTGAAGACTACACTACAGCAGAGCAGCCCTGGCATGGGCGCTAAGGCTGAAACCAATCTGTACAAATGGAATTCCATGGCAGAATGGCACCAGGGGACCAGTTCCCTCTTAACGGAGTCAAAGGGATGGAGCCCAAGCACGCCAGTGAGGTGGAAACCAGGGGAAGACACACAACACCGAACCATCCCTTTTAATTTTTTTTTTCCCTTGGTGCTCCATCCCCAAGCCATTTTTTTTCCCTTTTGCCTGAGTCTCTCTTACCTTAGCCTTGTGCAGGGAGGAGGGAAAGGTGAGAAGACAGGAGAGCTATCGCTGTGCACAGCCAGGCAGGCAGGCAGCAGAGGTAGATGAACAGAATGTGTTGAAAGCATCATGATCCAGCGCCAGGAAATAACAGTTAGCATATCCCTGAATGACATTTACAGGAAACCTATGTTTCCTTTTCAGGGCCATAAGCTTCAACAAACTGGTGTGTTCAGTCAGCCCTTCCCCATGTACAGTATGGATGCCACAATTTTCTCAGCATATGCTCAGCTGCGTCCTTCTGATGGCATCCATGTTGGCGCCTTTCCATCTATAGGCATGGAGGGATGTCTTCATCTTCTGCAGGAGTCTGGGGCTACTGCCAAAGGCAGGGATCCAAGCACCGCAGGCAAGGAAAGTGGATCATTTTGGTTCCTGAATAAGGATTAGGCTTTGCAACACCTGAGCAGTGAAAATCCTGCAGAGCCTTGGTGGCCGGAGCCAGGAAACGCCGCGGTTCTGTGGAATATTGCTGAGCCGAGCCCTATTTAACCAAGGTGAATGTTTGCTGAAGAGCAAATTAGAGGGGATTTAGGAAACAAATGGCAAATAGGCAGCCACATGTGATGTCCGTATAAAAGCTCCGATGGGTTTGGCTCTGATGTTTTCTCAACATGTGATAGATAACGCCTTCGTTATCTTAACTCTCTTCCAGCCCTCACCTGAGGAAAAACAACACAGCCTTCACTCCAAGAACTCCTTTTCTTGTGTGAGGCAAAGATCCCTTTGATCTTTTGTTATATATGCTGAGGAACCCAGTTACACACCATTCTAAGAACCAACACTAGTCAAATCCCTTTATTATTTACTACTTTATTTTTAATCACAAACAGAAAAAAAAAATCCTTCTATTTTCCCCCTGAAGCTTATCCATTTCTTGTCTTTTCAGAGTATGGGCCAAAATGTACTTTTCTGACTGGAGAAAGGAGGATTTCACTGAAGTAAACAGGATACCCAGAATTAAGGGCAGGATTTTGTCTACACACCGTTTTATCCAATCTACATTTATCGTCTCTAATACACTTAGGAGAGAAGAAGGGAATTTATTTGGATATTAAATGGCCCTGGAAATCATTCTCAACAAGGAATAAAACATTCCCTTTACATAAAATCACATTATAGAAAAAGTGTTCAAGTTAATTTAAGGGAAAAATTTAGAAAACAAAAGCCAAGTCACAGCCACACACACACACACAAACTTGCCTCGCTCCTGCTTGGGGAAGAGAACTGAAATATTTCCTCTCCTCCTCTCTGGCCAGCTCGTTTTACAGAAATGAGAAGGTAACCTTATCGACCAGCAGTGCATAAAAGCCAGGCGTACACAAAGCAGGGAGAGGTGGGTGATATAGATGGGAATTAAAAGTGTTTTTATGGCTCTGCACCTGATCAGGAAAAATCTTTTCAGCTCAAACACATGAGAGTTGTCTCCTACTCTTAAGCCGTTTTTCACCTCTTTCTTCAAACACGTGCTTTAACCAAAGAAATGATGACAACACATGGCTAATTAACAACAAAGAATAATTGAACTATGGCTCTAACTATCTACCTTTAAATCAAAGGAAGAAGGCAACCAATACTAAAATTTAATCTGTCCTCTGGGGCTGGAGACAGCTTACAGGTTCAAGTCAGATAGCAAATGTAGCTAAATGGCAGTCAGAAAAGATCATGTGACTGGGGGCTAAAAACTAATTAATCTCCATAAAGCTGTAAGTGAGGTAGGTAAGATGACTTGAAATCTGATTACATTATTGCATTTAAGGAGGGAAAATGCAGCATGTATTTTTCATGTTGATTTTAACCACCTGAGCCCTTAATGACATTTGGTACCTTGAAAGAAAACTCATATTTCATTTATATTTTAAAAGACTTACAAAGATGCTATTGTCATCCACACAGAATTTACAAATTTAGTCTAAATAATGCTGCTATGAATCACAGGGAGTGCATTTCTAAACTTTTTTTTCTGGTGTCAACCAGAAGATTCCATGTAACTATGGGAAGCCATAAAGCCAATCATTTAACAAAAGCTGAAATAAATCTAAGGGAAAAAATAATTTTACTATGTGCTCAAATAGAGGAGGGAAAAAAAGACCCTGCATTCTAACTGACTGCTGAGGATGCATGTGCATTGCTCCTCTGATTTGTAAACAATCTCCAACGCTAATTTTTGAATTAGTGGGAACACAGCATTGATTATGATTTCTATTATTTATAAATTGCTACACAGAAAAAATAACAAACAAGAAAAACCCAGGCAAACAAAAAATTCCAGGTGGGTGGGAGACCTCAAATTGATGAATTTAGTCAAATTATGCATGGAATTGACACACTTAAATGTAATATTTTTAATTGAGTAGGACAGATGTTAGAATACAAGATGGGAAAAGAGAAAATGGCCTCAGGTTTCTCCAGAAGAGGTTCAGGTTGGATATTAGGAAAAATTTCTTCCCTGAAAGGGGGGTTAAGCATTGGAACAGGCTGCCCAGGGCAGTGGTGGAATCACCAGCCCTGGAAGTGCTCAAAGCACGCGTAGATGTGGCATTTTGTGACACGGTTTAGTGGGCATGGGGGGGTTTGGTCAAAGGGGGAAAACTTGGTCTTGGAGGTTTTTTCCAACCTTAATGATTCTGTGAGCGGAAAGGAAGAGAGAGGGAACAGAAAACTGCAGCCACGTACCAAGCTGAAACCAACCCTGAAGTTAATTTTGGAGGTTTTAGTCATGGCTATGGACCGCTGTGCATAATCTCTGCTGCTTGTGCAGCAGCACCCATGTTAATATTACAGACTGGAAAACACCGCAGACACACCAAAAAAAAAAGATAAGACAAACCTCAAAGCAGAGGCATTATCAGACTCAATGGCATGTTTTGAGATTCAGCACCAGCAGTACCTGACAGCCTGTGCAGGGGGCTGAGACAGGGACAGTTTTACGTGGTAAAAACCTGTACTTTTAAAATGTTCGTAAAATTCTTGATATACACTGCTGAACAAGTATATAGTGGCAATAAATAAACAGTATTTAACTTAACAAGCACACGTTTATAGGTACAATAATGGCATTTTGCACTTCTGCAACATCTTTGATCCCAGAATTTCTGAGTCCTTTGCAAGGATTAATTAATTAAGCTTCAACACGCCCCTGCACCAGATGTCATTAAAATACTTTTTATGGCCTACAAATTCTACGAAAGATACGCTTGTATTTCATGTCTTATTGTGCCTCCTACCCAAAGCAATTACTTTTCTCCTCACTTGGCTGTGTGGTGGACAGGAAATGATGGAGGGGTCCTCCTGCCCCCTTGGGCTGGGAGATTCCCTGGTAACTCTGAGTCTCTTCTTGATGGTCAGGAAATTCAGGAGGTTCATGCCTCTGTGAATTTGGGGGGGTTCATGCCATGCACCCTTCCCTCAAGCAGCTTTGCCTGTCTTGCTCCTAAAGCCTCAGATTTTCCTTCCCCGCCTCCTGTGTTGCTCTTTGCTATGACTGATCTCCCTGAAATGCTCAAGGATTTTGCAATTTTGCTATTTAGAGTTAGGAAGACATTTTTCCCACATGGTGAAACTGCCATGTGGCTGCAAAGTGCCCCCACACCCCCCCCTTCCCCTGCTTTTTCTCTCAGGAACCAAATCATTACACTTCTTACATCTTTATTCCCGGTTTTGCCAGAACCCAACATGAATTACAGTTCAAACCCTACTTGCGAGTGATTTAAGGTAGAGCAACTTGGCAGTAAAAGTTGCAGGGTGAGAGCGTGTGTTTGTAAAGTCTGGCACAGATGGATGCACCTCCTTGCATGAACCCTTAGCCTCCATGGGAAAAGACAGAACATGGGAATCGGCTCCCAAACCTCATCCTCTGCTTATCACGCTTATCTGGAACTGGCAGTGCATCCTTTCCTGGACTGTGATTAGTGAAAAACTCCCACACGGAGCAAAGTTTGGCTCTATGGCTTATTAGACTTAGGAGAAGTCACGCAGGCAGCTGAATTAAAGATTTTATTGCTGTTGGGCTCTTCCTAACACTTCCTTCTCTTTCCTCCTGCTTCCAGGTACTTAATGAGATCACAGTGCTTGTGAAGATGTTGATTCAAAACTCTTCTCTACCTTATTTATTATTTACAGAAACAGGTTCTTTCTACTGTCCAGCAGACAAATTTGGCCAATGAGCTCAATTACTGGACGTGCACATCACCTCCTAAAAACACACCTGATGATATTTTAATGTCACTTATATCAGCCAGCCTTAGGCTGATTGTCTCTTGTCCTGTGTATATTTTATCCTGGAGATAAAACACTTATAAGGAGCTTATAAAAGTATGGAGACTGACTTTTTAAACAGGCAGATAGTTAGAGGACAAGGGGAAGTGTTTCTGAACTAGAGGGGGGAGATCTAGATTAGATGTTAGGAGGAAATTCTTGACTGGAAGATATTAGGACAAGTTGCCCAAATTCCTCAAAGCACCAGGAGAAGGATCTCCTTGAGACTCACCAGCCACATTAATTCTGGTGGCAAAATAACCCTCCCAGAGGGACAGGTCTGTGGGCTGTGGCCACCGGTGGTTTGGTGACACACTTACACAGCTATCCAGGACGTTTTTACCATCCCACTGGTAAATCATAGGCTCTCACCTAGCCAGTGTCTCCTGACATTTCCTGACCTATGCAATTAGTATAGGCCCTCAGTGGTGGGCACAGTCTGAGAGTTCCCTTTACCTGAACTATGTTTTTTCTGCTGTAGGAATGGCTGTCTTGTGCTACCCTCCAGACTCCGAGCACAGACCATGTCACCACTCCTTCTTTTAGCAGATGTGCTCTCTGTCAGGAGCTGCAGCTCTCCCTCAGACTCAGCACTTCCTCTGTCACTGTACTCGCTTATTCAGGCCATAAAGAGCAACTGTCTGACCAGTGGACAGACACAGCTCAAAGCATGGGTTTGTTTGGCTTTTCTATAGCCCTGTGCCATAATGTTTTGTCACGCGAGGTCTCGTGCCAGCTACTTTCGAGAAAAGCCCTGCTGACCAGCATCGAGCAGAGCCTGTTCCTTAAAAAAGGTACTTTGTGCATTCCCTTTTGGAGGAAATTAGCTTGTTCCTTCCACAGGGGAATGGGATTGAATCTCTGGGCCAGACTTCAGATTCCTGACATAATTCTCCACCTACTCAACAACAGAATGAGCATGTTCCCAACACGGTTCGAGGACGTTGCAAGTTCCATGTGCCTACAAGAGAGTAAGAAAGGCAGGACTTCCCATAGAAGTGTATTTTCCTTAAGAGAAGAGAATGCTTTAAAAATAAACCATGATCTTACCTTTTTCAGGTCACTTAGATAATGTAGCTGAGTCCAGCTGGGCTGAAGAAGTATTTGTGCCATACGGACGTTGATACCACAGCTCTGTGTGCTTAAATATTTAATTCCACTAAGGTACTGTACAACCAAAATACCTTGGCTTAATTTAGGTTGCATCTGGAAACATGTCATTTGAGATGCCAAGAGGTAGCTTTCTAATTTTTTCCTTCTCTCTTCTCATAAATCTACAATTTCTACTCCCAAGTTTAAAGCGTGTAAAAATTCAACTTTTTTTTTTTGGATAGAAAGATAATGTTGTAATCCAAGGGTTGGCTCTTGGTCTGGACAGTCCTTGGTTTTACATACTGGAGGCAAAACATGAGATACAAATCTATCTGAAGGCTCTTTAATAAGAAAGATGGCAAGTAAATTCTGGTTTAATATGAAAACCAATTCAACTATTAATCACGATTGCAGATAATTCCTAATGTGGCATGATATCATTCAATTTCCAAAAACCAGAGGAAGTGACAGCACGCATTTTCTTGAACCCACGTAATGATATCATGCAAAGAAATCCTTTCTAACCATTTCTGTGCACAGGTCATAAATTACCAATCAGACACATAGATCCCCCTTTAATATTTTAAAGTCTCATTTTTGTGCATTCTTTTCTCTGGTTCATGCTTTGTCTTAACAAATACGCTTGGCCGTAATGAAAATAAACTTGCTGAAGTCTCTGTGGCCTGAGACAAGCTATAACACATTTCTGCACCACGGGGTGGGCTCATGGGATACCTACTGAGAAAATGCATCCCCTCTGCGCATGCCCAGACTATTAAAATGAATTGACATGTTAATGCTGACAGGAAAAGAGCACAAGAGAGCTTGCTAAATTACTGCTCAGTCAGGCACTAGGAATTCCTGAGTGGCTAACTCCTGAGCAAAACCTGCAGCAAGGAGACAAGGAGGAAGAAAAAAAAAAAAGAGAGAGAGAGAGGAAGAAATGAGAAGGAGGGAAAAAAAAAGGGGAGAAAAAAAAAAAAGTGGGTGAAAAAAAGAAACTTTATTGTCCAATGCAACAAAACAAACAAACAGTAAGGGTTTGTCATGTTAGTAATGCACCTACTCATAAATCATATGGATTTTAATCATACCTGCCACCTCAGCCTGCTTCTCCCCTGAGAAATTGTTTTCTTTTGCTCCCTCCTTCACTCGCTTTCAATTATCTGGAAGCTGTTTCTCCTGTTTATTTATTTATCTAAAGTTCACATACAGTATGCATGCACAAATTTCCTCTGGGGGCCTGAGCCCAGGCAGATCATACAGGGATGCGGTGGAGCGTGGCAGCTAAACATCTCAGATGAATGTACTCAGCCTCCGAAAACCTGCTTTGGACCTCGGTGACAAGAGGAGGGGAGGACAGAAAGTAATTAGTGTGTGTACAATGATGGATTATGGCTTAATATTCAGGCATTTCACCTTTGCACTGTTATAGGTAGGCCCACAAGATGACAAACGAAGTCCACATTCTTGCCAGTGAGGGAAAAAACAGACGGAAAGGGGGGAAAATAAAAGTCCCACTGGATTTTCACCCCTTTAGCTATGTCCTCTGTTCAGTGAACAAATTGCCTTGGTTGTTTTAGTTACCTTTCAGACCTTTTACAGTTTGGAAGATGCCAGATATATGCACACGTGCATCCATGAGAAACCTGAGGGGCAGCTGCTCGGTGAATTTCTGACAAGCTGGCACAATAATGTTTTTATGTCTCACAGCTTCTATATGTAACTTTAGTACTACAGAGCAACTCACTCTTTCAAATTTTAAGGAGAGAGTGAACTGCCAGTGACCTTTTCTCAGCTCTGGGAGGTGAGTGTACAGCACAGATCCATCACGAGAGGAAGATCTTATAGACAACTTTAGGGGAAAAAAGAAAAAAGCATCATTTTTGCAAGCCAGATTGAAGGAAAAATAGATGAGGAGAGTTCAATGAGGAGTTACAACTACAGCTTAAATAGAGTTTTAACTCCAAAAATGAGTTTAGAGTCTAACTGAAGCTCTGTATGTGTATTAGGTCTATGGTGGCTTTTTCAGGAGCGTTTGGAACTATAGTTGCTATGCAGGGTATTGCTCAAGTAAAGGAACATCTAGACAGCTCTCCCGTTTGGAACACTTGTAGAAATTAAATGGATCACATGCAGTTTGACATTTTGCAAAATAAAAGAATAATTGGGGCACCGTATTGTTTTTGCCTTTTAAAGAGAAGAGTCAGGCTCACCCCGTGGAGCTTAGCTGGAACCGGGATCTGGAATCTGGGTCCGGATTTCTTCCCCCCACTGCTTTCTCAGAAAACTTCTGATGCTCCAGTTAACCCTTGCAGCACCACACACTTCCCTCTGGATATTTAATACACCTCTAGCCTGATATTTTGAAGTAGTGAGAACTTATTTAGTCAAATTCATATGAGGGGAGGTGGTTCCCTGCTATGGCAGATTCTGCAGTTCAATATTTCCCTCTGAAGGCCATGACCTGGTTATGAGACAAGTCCTGTGCTTCATGTCCTCTGAATAAAGACTTTTTGGAGGAATTCATCTGCCTGCCAAGGTGAGGGGTGGGGTGAGAGCGGGTTTCTCAGAACCCCCACCCTCCCCTGCGAAAGCCAAGGAGCTCACAGACTTTCACACGTTTTTTTTATTCCTGTGCAAACTCTGACAAAAACTGAAAACCTTGAGATCAAGGGGTTTCTGGTGTCCTGTGGTGCTTCAGCCCTCTCACATAAATCAAGTTCATGCTGTGGTCAGAGCAGATTGTTCACCAACTGAGGAGCCACAAACACTTATGTGTGTGCCATCTTTTAAACATTTCAACAGCCCCGTTAAATGTTGTCGCATAAGCTAAAAATTAACCGTGAAGGCACACTTTTTCTCACATTCACCACAGCTGAGCCTGAAACCAAATCCCAGATGTTCCCAACAAAAGCCATCTTGAATCACTGCTTTCCAGAAAAGTGTTTCAAAGAAATCCGAGGAGGTGTCCCTTGTCCCGATTTCATGGACGCTGCCAGGGGCTGCAGTGGCATTGAGGGACCTTCAGTCCAACCCACGTTTAGTCCAACTCAGGACAGCCACTGTCATAGCTCTATACAAGAAAAGACTTTGGGGTAACCTAATTGTGGCCTTCCAGTACCTGAAGGAAACCTAGAGGAAAGATGGAGACTGTTTACAAGGGCCTGGAATGATAGGACAGGGAGGAACAAATTCAAACTGAAACAGAGAAGGTTTAGATTAGCGATTAGGAAGGAATTCTTCCCTGTGAGGGTGGGGAGGCCCTGGCACAGGCTGCCCAGAGAAGCTGTGGCTGCCCCTGGATCCCTGGAAATGTCCAAGGCCAGGTTGGACAGGGCTTGGAGCAGCCTGGGGTAATGGAAGGTGTCCCTGCCCAATGGCAGAGGGTGGAACAAGATGAGCAAAGAGTCTGTTTCCCTCTGTCCCTCTGAGTCACCTGAGCCAGAACATATCACAGGTGGTTTCCTGTGATCACAACTTGGTTTTGCAAAGCCACGAGCACTTTCTGCCTGTGGCGTCTCCCACCTGAAGATCAAAGCCCTGAATGTGTGCAGTTCACCCAGAAATGCCATCGTCCTTGGTATAAATGACATATTGCACATTTGGTACAACTTTCATTTCAATGTGTATTTTTGTTTGCAATCTCAGATATCAAAGAAAGCCAAGCTAACAAAAGCCAGCTTGTAAACCCATTCAAGTGGAGTTTTCCATGGTTTACAGAAACCAACCCATGATTGACTTTATTTAAATCTCTGGGTGCATAAAAGGCTGCAGGTTGTCAGAGTAAGACAGAAGCATAGCATCATAGAATTGCTCAAGTTGGAAAAGATCTTTAAGATCACCGAGTCCATCCATTCCCCAGCACTGCCAAGGCCACCACTAAACCATGTCCCCAAGTGCCACATCAACACAGCTTTTAGATCCCTCCTGGGAAGGGGACTCCACCACTGCCCTGGGAAGTCTGTTCGAATGTTTGACCACCTTTACTGTAAAGAAATTTTTCCTAATATCCACCTAAACCTCCCTTGGCGCAACTTGAGGACATTTCCTCTTCTCCTGCTCCCATCAGTGGCAATGAACCCTCTCGGTCTGGTGTCCTCCAGCAAGGATGGAGAATGGGTCTGAAGGATTTATTTCACCACAGCAATCACCCAAAAATGAACACCCAGAATTAATTGGGACTTACCTCCACAGGTGTTTCTTCAATCTCTTTTCTATTTTGCTATAAGCTCCTCTACCAGCTGGTGCTCCCAACATCACCATTTTTGACTGTTTTTTCTTCATGAATCTATAAGGGGTTGTAAGTTATCAGTCACCCAATTTTTTTTTTCAAAAGAAGCACCTCTAGGAACTAGTCTGGATATCACCAGCAATAAAATTACGCAGCATGGGACTTTTATGAGTTACATGGATCTAGATACAGTAAAAAGACTTCACCCTCAATTTTGTGTTACTCCAATGTCAGGAATTAATGCCGAAGTTTTGACAGACCCTAAATTAAAACAAACAACAGATGAAACAAACAAACAAACAAAAAATCAAACAAAATCCCCAGGCTCTTTAGTTCGCTGCAGTTTCTCCCAACCTTGCAGCAATGTGAGTTTTCCTTATGGTTGGGGGAAAAATTAATAGTTACCATGGAAATTGCCACAAATCTTCAGACTCCTTCAAGCTACAGAGCGTGTTTATAAAGACACACACAGAATCCACTTGTCATTAAAGAACTTAGGCAACAATATAACTACATTTTCCCAAGTTTTACAACGTATTTCACAATAATTTGCTCTGCCCTTGTTCTCAGTACAGAGGCAATATTAGAATGATAATGACTTACATGCTCTGTCATAGTTTACTACTCTGACCTTTTCAGTATTCTGCCTTTTGAAAGCTTGACAGGGCCGCCTCTCCTGGTCACTTTAACATGGCAGAGAGCTGGGACCAAGGAAAGAAAGGGGTAACAGCAATGGACACTCTGCCAAATTCTCTTAAGCTTTAAATAACCTTAGTGTAACTCATCATTTCTGGGGTGTATTTAAACAGATTTCCTGTCTTTCTCCCAGCAGTTTGTGTCCCTGGAATTGCACTGGTCATCCAGAGCATTGACTTACCCGCAGTAGGTGCATTGGGAAGTGAGAGGTCTACACCCACACTTTACCACTTGAATATCAGTTTGGCCTTTTGAATTATTCATCAGCTCAGGAACAAAGTCAGATTTAGGTCCCAGATGACCAGATGTCTCTTTTCTCAGCATGTAGAACTTTTTTGTTGTTTTTTTGAAATGCGTATGGCAGACCCCAGGCCCGTCCCCTTAGACATATGCAGCACTTACTTTATTTTGTAGGACAGCAGACTTTTTTCAGCTGCATTTCCTGCTGCCAATTCCCCTATAAATCATCAGGAGTGTGAAGGAAGCTCCACAGGGCCAGTGCACAACCTGCTGCACAAGTGTGGGGTCACAGGTAGACATGCTTGCATTGAGTGTGTTCCTCCCATTCCCTCATTTCTTAGAGCATAAAGAGTCAGAGAAAGGTCCAAAAGAGAGTCATTGCCAACTCTCCTTTCCCTTGTGTACCTTTTTTGGTTGTACAAAGCCATATTCTTCTTGAAATGAGGGCACAAAAGGGCAGGAGCCGCTGAAAGCAGTGGAAAGCTTGTGATGGAGGGAGCGGTTGCAGGGATCAAAGAATCACAGAATCATTTAGGTTGGAAAAGACCTCCAGGATCATCGAGTCCAACCTGTGACCAAACACCACCCCGACAACTAATCCAGAGCACTGAGGTTTCTGCAACACCTCCAGGGGCTCCACCAGCTCCCTGGGCAGCTCCTTCCAATCCTTAACAACCTTTTCAGTGCAGAAATTCTTCCTGATGTCCAACCACAATGTGCACAGTGGAAGGGGTTCCTTGTCTCCTGGGACGGTCACTCCCCATCCCAACCTTTTGATGTGCAGCACTGAGGAGCAGCCAGGCTGACACTAACCCCTGGTTTTAGAGATTCAAAGGGAGCTCTCAGCCTCCTGCTGCTCAACCTGACTTCCCTCAAACACTCCCCTGATGCTGCTCCCTGCCTTCCCACAGCTGAGGTGGGGATTGAGCCACTTTCACCCTTTCACATCTCCATCTCACATCTGTCCTCTCCAATATTACTTGCAGGTGTTTTGAGAAGACCCCCACACACTTCAGGCTGCCTTTTCTTTCCCCTTCCCACTGCTCTGAAATAGGCTGCCCTGTACATTAGATCTGCAATGTTGAGCTCCTCCAGTACACCACTTCAATAAAAACCAGGTGTTCCGCCGCTTTCCTGCGGGATCCTATCCCGCTGCCAGGCATGTGCTCTGCAGAACACCCTGGTGTGGTGATGGAAGAGTTAATGATCTCCAAGCCTACTGCTCGAGGATTATTTAGCACACCAGGTGCCTGCTGCACTCTTACTGGCGAGGAGAGCATGGGAACAGAGATGAATCAGGGCTGCAGCTGTGTGAGAGAGGGGCCTGGGAGCTGGTGAGGGAGCTGTGAGACAATCAGGATCTCCCTAGGACCCTCTGCTCTTTACACAAACACAGAGCATGTGCTGAGCAAACCCCAGTGGGCCCCGGCCACGCCAGCACCTGCCTTCTGAGGGCTTCACCTTCCTGGGGAACACCAGGACCCTCAAAGTCTGCTGGTCCTCAGATTTGTGCAGGTGCTCATCACTGCCTTTCACCTGTTGCTTGTAAAGCTGCTCTGCTCAAGTACAAAGACTTTCTGTGGCTGTAGGGAAGTGTAAATTTTTCTTTGACTTTCAGTTCCTCTTATCTTCACAAGAGTCAGACTTCAAGACACCTAAAAGTTCTTATTGCTCTTCTTGAGTTCTCTTCTCCACCTGCAGCTTCCTCTTCCTTCAGAGAATGGTTTGATTTTGGAGTTTTTTGGTGGGTTTTGTGTTGGTTTTTTTTTTTTTTTTCCTAAACAGTACCGAATTTGATACCGTAAACAATTCCTACTTTGAATTTTGACTTCACACAAATGAACAAAACCAGGGAACAACCTGTCACACACGGGAATGCAGGGGAGACCCTCACATGATACCAGGAAAAGTAACTGGAATTGTAAAAGTCATGGGACCAGGTGTCTGTCTTAGGTACCAACCTCAGGCACAAGAAGCTCAAGAGAGGAATGAATCTCAGAACTGTCCCAGGCCAGTGGGACTTCCCATTATCTTTTCATCAGAGTCAGTGGAAAGCTAATCCTCAGATCCAATCCTGTATGATGTGATTTGTGTAGTTCATAATGTAAACAACAAATAAATCTCTAGGGTTTCAGCCAGCTTGTCAAAGAAAAGAGATTTTTGATAATTAAAGTATTGAAGGAAAACCAATATGGAAAACACACTGTACCACTCCCAGGGAAGGAAGTTTTTGATCCATCTGAGCATCTTTCCTGTGCTTAACTGTATCAGAAAAATCCATAGTGATAAACTCTCTATCTCTATAAAAGTTTTGCTCTGAATGAGATAATTATGGTTTCTCTGGTACATCACCTCTCTCGTCCCATGGGGCTAAATATGATACACACAGTGAAGGTAATGCAGATCTCCCTGTGTGGTCTCGTTATAGAGATCTCCATCTACAGCTCCCCTGCCCTGGAGGTACAAAAAATGATTTCATGTCAATGCATCGGGTGGGAGGGAAGCTACAAGACTTAGAACCATGGACTAGCTTGGGTTGGAAGGGGCCTTGAAGCTCATTTCATTCCAACCCCCTGCCATGGGCAGGGACACCTTCCACTATCCTGGGTTCCTCCGAGCCCCATCCAACCTGGCCTTGGACTCTTCCAGGGATGGGACATCCTACTTCATCTCCTCTCTTTTCTTTTCCTTGCCTGACTTATGAAACAAAGAAAAATTAATAATAAAATTAAAAAAAAAATTAAAAACCCACTTCACTCCAGAGGCTGAAAGAGCAGAAGGGAGAGTGGTGGCACAAGTCCCTTGGGATCTGCAGTCTGTGCAAAGGACTCTACATACTCATCCCACATGCAGCTAAAGGACATTTTAGATACCCTTCTTTTCCATATTTGATACCCCAGAACAGAGTCACTGCCTCCCCACTGCCCCCACATGCTCTGACATCAGCTGGTTTCCCCATCCTGCAGAAGTGAGGTAGGTCCTCCCTGCAGCTACTGCTGGCACCGAGGGAAGCATTCATGGTACACCCTAAGGTAATCCCTGAGTGACTCTTACTACCGTGTATCCCATATCCAACTCTTTTTCCTTCTCTGTTCTCTGCTTCATGAGTTTCTTTTCACTTTCCTCAGTGTTTACTGTACTTTGAATAGTTCTGTGGCTACCATCCATAGGAGAACCATGGGAACTGGCAGGCAATGAATGACTGGCATGCAAAAGGGTTTTTTTGGGTTTTTTCTTTCCCCTTCTTCTCCTACTTCTCCTTCTTGAAAACAACCTTGGCGAGCCATCAGATGAAAAAAATCTATTCTTCTGCCAGCTCCTGCCCGGTGCCAGTGTCAGGCTATTTAAAGCTCTCTGAGAAGTGGTTTGGGGGAAGGTAGCACCAAAGCAGCAGATCGAGCTGCATCTTTTCCCTCCATATAAAAAAAAAAAAGCCCCCCCCAAAAAAACCAGAAACCAGAGGTTGCTGAGCTCTCTTTGCTACCAGGCTTGACTTAAGTTAAACATCCAAGCCCCTGACATAAATGTACTCTGTAGGAATCTGTAATAAGGTACTGCAGTTAAAACTAGCAACTGCATTTTCGATGCGAGAGCATAATCCCCATTGTTACTGGGGAGTCTGGATCTTGCCACAACAGAGGGGTTTTTGTTATATTACATGCCTACCAACCAAGTCCTTTTCTTTTATAGCTCCCTATGGTAGGGAAGGGAAAAAGAGTGGATTTAAGTTTCCAGGGAGCTGTCGGCCTTTGTAATAAGGTACATGGCTCACTGCTAGTTCACAAAGGGGGTTAGCACCAGAACCGCGGTGAACTATTCATCCTGCCAGCGAGCTCAGGTGAACGCGGCGCTCGCAGCCAAACAGGAACGCTCAGCCCCATTCACCCGGTGGCTGTGTAATGTACCACAAGCTGAAAGCTGTTCATCGAGCCAGCGGGAAATTCAGGCGTTTAGCAAGCGCTGGAACCGGAGCTGCTGTGATGGATGGTAATATCCAGACCTCTGGAGCTGCGCGGCCGGGAGCGAGCGGGCGGCTGCCACGGCTCTGGAGATCAGCGGGAGTCACGGGAGGATGGGGTGAGGTGTTCCTCCTCTCCTCCTCCCTGGGAAACTGCGAGCAAAAAGAGATGAATTTGATTTATTTCCCATTGTCAGCTTCGGGGAAAAGAGCAAAACTAAGAGCAGAACACACAAACAAAACAAAAGGCTTAACTCTAGAGGAAAAAAAAAAAAAAGCCTATTCCCAGGGGAGAAATGTGATACTCCCCAGCTTGCCCACTATCAGCACTCTGAGACCCGCTCCCAGCTGCTCTGCATTCTTGGGTTTCATCACTCAAATCTGAATTACAGGAGAGCGTTAACGCTGCCCCTGCTGCTCCTGCTGCTCCCCTGGTGCTGCCCCTCAGAGCCCTGCTCAGGCACCGCCAGAGTGATGCAACCTGGGCAGGTCAGAGCCCCCCACGGCAGCAGCAGACAGAGAGTCACAGACACTTGGCAGGGCTACTGGCAGAAGTCCAAAACTCAGGGGTCCCAGAGCATACAAAACAAAATTTAATTTCTAGCAGGATGAAATTGTGTCTAAAATTGGCCAAATAAGAAGTTATAGCATTTAGCCCTTTGAGCTGTTGGGTGCAGGTGGAGAGCAAACCCATCAGCAGCCCTCTGATCCACTCCAGGATCCCTGAAGCAACAGGGAGGAGATGTTGTCCTATAAACTGTGGCTCATCAAAACCTTTTATCTTGAGATCATAGAATGGTTTGGGTTGCAAGTAAACTTAAAGACCATCTCTTTCCAAACCCCCTCCCCATGGGCAGGGATACCTTCCACTAGACCAGGTCGCTCAAAGCCCTTTCCAACCTGGCCTTGCTTGGTCACATCCCTCCTGTCACTCTTGACACCTCTGCTTCATTTGACAGCTCATTAAAAATATAAAGATCATTAAAAATATAAAGCTTTCTACATATTAGTAGTTTACAGAAAACATGGCACCCTGCCCTGTATTTCCATGACATTTATGATTTCATGAAATCCAATAACACGTTAGTTGAGGAAACTGAGGCACTGTTGGATAAAGAGGCTTGCAGAAGAGAAAGGACAAATCGCTGCCTATCCATAGAGGGAATTTGGTAGGAGATGATAATCCTCATTTCCACTTTAATGCATTTTACCCCAGCTACACACTGCCCAAAGCCACCAAGGTGCTCAATACTGATAGTGCAGCACGAGCTCTATGTGCCAGAGCAAGTCCTGTTGATAAAAGGACAACAAACTGCTAAAGCTCTGCCTGAACTTTCTCCCCACCTGCTGCTCTTAAGGCTTTCCCTGAGGACTGGGAAAAGCACCCCTGAAGCTTCAGCATCCCCTCTTCAGTGATTTGGCATGGCCACCTCACCTCCGTCTTCCCGGAGATCCCGTGCTGGCTGAGAGCGGCAGGGATTACCCTGGCTGCTCATCCCCCCTTGACCTTCCTGCCTCTGCTATCACAGCTGTCTGTCGCTGCCAGCTCACAACAGCACTTCATGAAAAGGGGACAGCAAGGAAATCAGACAGTGACCCAGAGCTGGCAGGGAGTGGGGAGAACACAGCTCCAACTCCAGCCCCGAGCCTTGGCTGTGGAGTGGGATTTACATAATAATTAACTCCGATATTCTTGGACAACTCACTTTCTGTGAGATGCAGATGATTCCCCCGTACACCCTTAAAAATCTGTCTAGCTAACGGATCCAAAAATCCAACACCTGTGTGTCAGCACGAACAGCTGTACACTTGCCACCGCTCCTCTCGCTGCAGAGGATGCCACATGCCAGTTGCTTTACTTAGAGCGTGTGGGGAGGCCAATCCATTAGAGAGAGAACACAGCATAATTAAGAAGCAACATGCTTTCTTGTTCCTGCTGCCCTAATATTTTTTCTTTTTTTTTTTAGTTTTTTTTCTCCCCCTATTTACTTTGTTTAAACAACTTTATTCTGCTGATCTTCAGGCTTGCAGGGGTAGTGAACTTGGGAGGCAGGGTCTGTTTTCCCAAGTTCTCACAGCACTCATCAGCTGGCGTGGCAGTGTAGAGAAGCTTCCAGTTGAACTACATTTTTGTCTTTTTTTTTTTTATCCCTTTCTTTTTTTTTTTTTCTTTTTCTTCCCCCCTTTCCCTGAGAAATATCCTCAACAAGAAAGATCTTCTTGGAATAAATAACAGGAGACACAAAGGGCGCAGAATCTAAACACGCGCATTGCTGTACGACGGCAACAAATGATTACATCCACCCCGAAACATCCATGGACGCTCATATTTGTTTTCATTGCATTCCAGATATCAGTTGCAATCACTCTCTATATATTTCGTTCTCTCTCTTGCTTTGTGGGTGTGTGTCTGTGCTCCCTTTACACACGGAACAGAAGAAACATTTTGCTAAAGTACGCTTTATCTTCAAAACCTGTGCTCCGTGCGATGCACACTGTGTATAAAAATGCGAGCTAAAAAGGGGGTTTTAAATCCATTTGGAGCCATAATGTGAATTTATCTTCACATGAATAATTTGCACCAGTATTCCTAATTTGGCAAGCAAAGAGAGCAGCATAGCTTCACAAGCCATAGTACCTTTGTGCTCTTAATCCTCATGGGGCTACCTATACTTGTCTTTCTGTACATTGGATCACTGCTAGTGGAGGTCTGAAAAGCATCTCCAGCAATCTTTAATTCATGTGATTAAAAATTCAAAAGAAGCCCTTGTACCAGCTGTTAAACTATGTTAGTAAGCTGTAATTCAGAGTTCAAATCCCAGCAAATTGAAGGTTAGGTTAACAGGATCATTCAGTGGAACTGCATTATATCGTAGCAACTAGAACAGTAGGTGGATTGTTTTGTACATGCTCATTTGCAGAAGATAAACTAAGGATGAGCAAACTCAGAGCACTGCAAACCTTGCCTTGGATTTATTTTCCCCCCTTCTCTTTCTGTGACATGATTTTTTTTTAGAGACTGACAGATGAAACCAACTGTGGGTTTTGTTTAATCTTTGCACAGATAGAAGCAGAATAAAATCAGCATGAAGTGTTTTGTTTAAGATTATCTGGAATCTGAGCAATGCATTTTTCATCTCTGAGACTAATTATTTTAAATATTACAAAGGTGAAATGAGTTTGATGGTCTTAAGTCTACTGTTCATTGTCCTTCAGCAAATACAGAGAAAGTAGATGAGAAAAGAAATCCACCTTATTTAGCACAGTTTGATATGATTATTCTTTGCTCACACTGGTCCCAAGGTAAACTTGCAGAAAGTCTGGAAGAATCAACCTTAAGTGCAAGTAAGGCTGAAAGTCTTATGTTTGATTACAATTATTATTTATTATTAACACCACAATAGTCATTAGTCTTCAGCTGAGACTGAAATGCTGTTGTGGAGAGTGTTGCATAAAAAAGTGACATTATTTGCTCTACAGTGCTTACAGGCTCTGCAGCTTTACAGGGCTTGCAGGGAGAAGGTGAGAAACAGGATGTAATATCATCTTTAGTTTGCAGATGGGGAATTATGGCACAAAGTGTCTTTCCCAAAACCACACAGGAAGCGTGCAGAGCTAGAAGCTGAATCCTGATCTCCTGGAGGCTTTAACCAAAATACCATCCTTCCTGTCTATTGAAAGAATCACATATTATATAATAGGCTGTAAAGCGACCTTTGAGGAGCCCTGACTCCCAAACTCGATGTGGTCCTGTGCCTGTGGTACCCAACAAAACAATTAGCCCATGTAAAATATCCTCATAAAGTCTTGAACTCCATGATCTTAGAGGTGTATTTAACAATTCTATGATTCACTCTTGTGTTTCTGGTGAATTTGTTAAGGTGGGTTTTGTAAAACAGAGGGAAACTGGAAAAGGAGACAAACCAGTGGGAAAGGCAAGGAAGGGTTGATAACTTGCTCAGGATGGCAGGAGGGAGAGGGGCAGCAGCCTTTTGTGGTTACAGGGTAATATTGGGGGACAAAGCTTCCCAGTAAAAGCAGCCAGGAAAACTATGTCTTTCAAATTCAGAAGAAAAGATGCTAAAGGAGAAAAAGTGCTGAGGATAGGAGTGTCGGGGATTCTGGCAGAGGGAAAGGTGAGCTGAAGCTGAAGAGAAGCTTGGTAGGAAGAAAAGACAGGAGTTTTAGGACTACAGCCCTCCTGTCAAAGCATAAGAATTTTTGCATAAGTTGCAAAGGAATAAAGATTTAAAAATTATTTTTGCAATTTTGCCTTCTAGCTGTTGGTAAGATACCACCTAGTGAAAGCCCCAAAAAACTTTGTTGTCCTTCCAGGGATGCACTGACGGGTTGGAAGAAAGAAGACATCTGCTTATGAGTCTTTTGGCTGCAGCACCTACGAACTTTGATCGAGCAGTTCCTTTTAATTTCCCACCTGAGACAGCATTTCTCCTGAAATAACTAAAAGTCCTGGCCATTCTTCCCAATAGAGGTCTTCAAATAAATTTATAAAAACCAAACCAAACCAAACAAACAATTAAAAATTGCTTGTGACCAGCACGATTGCCTGCACGTGGAGGATGTGTGGTTGGTTCCTGCCATTAAAACCCTCCAGTGACAAATCCCTCCCACTGTGGGTCAGATGTCATGTCTATACACATGGCACTCCCCAAACAATTTTAATGCTACATCAAACACGGTGTTTAAAAATAACTTTGTCTAACCAAGGACTGAGCAAAACTTGTGAAGGACTTGGCCTCGTAATTTAGAGTCATCATCATCAACAGACTTTCACTTGGATAGCACCTTTCATTCAAAGATCTCAGAACACTTAATTTAATTAAGCCTTTCAACAATGCCATAATGCAGCCAAATGTTATAATAACTGCTTGTAGAGGTTTGAATCTGAGACAAAGAGAGGTTAAACGAGTCTCCCAATGTCCCAGAACGAATTAATAACATCACCAAGAAGAGGCTGCAAAGCCTCCCTGCAAGCCATGCTGCTTCCCTCCTCTCCCACCCTGATGCACAGACATGGGTGGGTTTCTGTGCCCACTGGGCTGTGCTGAGGGTGCCTCTGGATTTCCCTCTGCTTCCCGGGGAGCCTGGGAGCCGCCTGTGTGAGAAACAAGCAGCAATTGCTCAGCAGGGTTAGCTGCACCCTGAAAGGGAAGGTTGGTAGTGGGAACGTCCTGCCCCCAGAAACAAGATGAGAAAAGGTCTCTCAGTGCTTTCCTCCACGCCACCACTTCCTCTGGGTTACCTTGGGAAGTGGGATTGTTTGCTGTTTTCCCATGGCTGAGAGCTGTGAGATCTTTTATTGTGCATTAGTGGTCTCTTATAATCTGAGTCCAAAAAGCTATGGCTGGGAGAGTACAGTCACCTTAGCCTCGTGTGGGGAATTGCCTCAGCCCTGAGGGAGGAACATCCTGTCCTCATACCGGCACAAAACCCTGCACTCTGACTTTTTCTAGGAGGTCCCTTGCATTCAAAAACTGTCTGATTCCCTTAGCCTGGGAGATCTGAGGAGCATACAGGCTGCAGTGGTATGGCTCCAGGCCATACAGCACACACTAAGCATTACCATATGTCACAGAGGCAGCTAGACAAAATCTTCTCTGCAATGTGAAGAGGAGTGCTGGATCCATGCACAACTCCACTAGTTAAGACCAAACAGCAAAAGGTTTTGTAAAACAAAATCGGTTTGGTTTACTGCTGAGCGTCAGCAGCTGCTTTCAAATTTACAAATGCATTTACTTTCTACAGAACATAAATGAAAAGCAATTGATTTCTGAGCCGCCTGCCAAGACCTGAGATGGCGATTTGTTTTTTCTCAGGCGTTGCTGCAGGGTTTCAATCACCACAACCCACAGGTGGAGTGACCACTGGAGCAGTGGGACCTGCAGCTCCCACTCTGCTGCCAAAGGAGATCCACCCTGCTGGATCTCATGGATTTGAGTTGCACCGATCTCTGCAGGATTTGCCCTTTATTACATCCAGGATTTCCCTGGAATGGAGGACCTCCAAGATTAAATATTTGGCCCTTTTGTTCTGGGGTGTGGCACAAGGGAAGAGGCACTGCAGAAGATCCATCATGCACAGGGAACGTGGGGTCTCATCAGAAGGGCCATATCCCGTATTCTCCCAACTCTACAACCTCATGAACACAAATATTTAACACCCATCACAGCCCCATATTTATGAAAGGCCATCTGTTATCTGCTTCCAGTGGCTCCAAATAAAGTCATCTCCATGGCAGGATTGATGCCACTCACTACTGACATGATCCCTTCAATTGAGGGTAAGATAGTTATTTGGGCTAATTTCCTAGTGGTAAAGCCCCATGTAATTGAACAGTGTTGAAAACAAGTGGGGTTGGGCAGAATTACAAACAAGATCTGCGTTGCTGATAGTACCCATTTCACCAGCCCAAGCTCCAGGAATAATATGATGCTTCAAAACATCGACTTTGGCTTTTTAAAAACAAGCCCCTGGTCCTTATTATTGAGAAGTTCAAAATGTGTTTACTGCTGAAAAATCAAAAGACAAAGAACAATTCCAATTGTATTTTTGAAATCTAATTATTTGAAGCATGATCTTGGAACGTTGGGAGCTGAATGCAACAGTGTAAATTACACACAAATTCCTACAAAAAGGAAATTATGTGGGTTAAAATAACAGTATAATGGCATAAGCTTATTTATATTAATTAAGCACATCAAAATAATATGTGACTGTTAATACATAAAACAACATTAAAATAAAATAGCTGTTTTCTCTTAAAGGTTAAATGGTCTTGAGTCTTTGCATGTGCAAATGAGCGTCATTGTCATTAATTGCCGTCATCTTGCTTGCTCACATTTCTTGGAAATGCAAGGCTGGGCACTTTTAGCATGCAAATTTAGCTTTAAACTCTTTGCCATGGAAGACCCTGGTCTCCATAAGACCCACACAGGTAAAGCAGAGCCTGTAGATGAGCCCTCAGCACCCTGCACTGCCTGGCTCAGCTCACAAGCTCCATGGAAGGCTCCGAGCTCTGCAGATATTTTCCTCCTGCAACTGTTCACAGTCCTTACAGCACATAATGAAACTCGCATCTTAAATTTATCTTAATGAGCTGAAATCCGCAGCCCTAGTTGGTGTACATGGCGTGGTTTTAGTTATGAGATAAACAATTTACTCCAGTATCAAGGAAACATCGGTTAAGACTTTACGAGGCTCCCAAATATGTTTGATAAACCCACCCTTCTGTTTGTTGCAACAGCTACAGTAAAATAAACTCCCAGCACATCCCGTGGTGGCCAGGCTGAGATCTTTGTCTCAGCCCTGCTCCCACCCACCGCCCACCAGCCCCACCACTTCTCACCCAGCTCGGCCAAAACACCGCCTGGGCTCCTACAGGTGTTACATTTTTTGCTCCCCCCAGTGACCAGTTCCATTGTGGTTGGACTAAAACAGTATCTCCAAAAGCAATGTGCTGGCATCGCTGAGAACACACATATAAGGCCACTGAGGTCCACACAGCAAGGATTGCACAATAACCCATTAAAATAAACATTTGCAACCACAGATAGCTGGACTGAAATCCCTGCTCTGATACAAATAACATCTGGACAACTTTTGTATGCATCTTCCAGCATAAAACACCCTTGAGAAAAAATAGAAGGCAAGCTAAAAGACAAAGGACCACTAAAGATTTTATTATGCTATGGGTGTGGTGCCATAAATTTGAGGGGATTCAGGCAAGAGTTGCCAAGCTTGAATTTAAACAGCATGTTGTTTTTAAAAGTTGTAACATTAGTGACGAACAAGTCAGTATTCTTACATAATTAATCCAGTGTGAAATAGAGTGACTGGAAGACATCCAGTGGTTTAAAAATAACTCAATCATCTTTAAGATCCACAATACTATAGGATTTAACATTAAGGCACAGGAAGTGAAGGCATCTTGGTACGGAGCATGCTGTTTTAATTCCACTAAAGCTTTATGAATTCAGCTTAACTGAGCTCACTGTACAACAGCCCTGCGTCGTGCAAAGCCAGGGAGGTTCCTCTCGAGTGGATCCCAGGTTTAATCACCAGGATTCTTCCCTCCACCAGAGGGAATTGTCTCTAGCTGGGGATGCCATTAAAGAGACAAAAATAGGAGTGCTTTTTTTTGCAAAATGTTAATCCTTAACTGGGAAGACTGGGAGAAAAGACAAAGATATGCGGGGAAGGTAATGAGCGTCTTCAGAAGACGTATAATCACGGGTTGGAGTTGAATGGACTTTAACATCCAGGGTTATTCCTTAGTGGTGTTTCCAGCTGGCAACAAGCACAAGGGAATGCAGGCTGGAGACACAGCAGGAGTGGGGCTCAGTGTAATGATAAAGAAAAACAGCCAAACAAAACCCTCATTCAACCTGAAGTTGCCACTTACATTTGTAAACCAAGGGCCTGATTCTTTAAGTTATTCCCACGAGAATCTCCAGCAAAACCACCTGTAAAAGTAAGATATGTTAAAGTCACTGTTCCTGCAGGCTGGATAAATTCTAGTAAAAGGTTCCCTGGCTATGAGCTGGATTATTTTTAAGGTCTCTTCCAACTCTAACTGTTCTGTGCCCTTGTGTGTCCAAAATTGGCCCTTCTTGGAGAAGCACTTGACACACTCTGCTCACTCTGAAATCACAGGACCCACCAAACACTTGTCCCAAGTGAATTTCCATATCTGAAGCATCACAGGCCTGCCCAAAACCCCAAGTCTGCACAAGAGTATCGTGTTTCTTGCAGCACAGAAGTTGGTGGGGGTCCAGAAGAAGCTAAACCCATTATTTGAAATCAGTCTCCGGAAAGCTGCTGGTCTGGATGAAGTAAGATCCAAACAATTTGAACCATGTTTGATGAGTGATGGTGCTGAGCCAGATTTTGAGTCAACTCTCTTATATCTGAGTTGAATTAGAAACAGAGAACCTCTGTCACCTGGGGTCACCAGCCTGGTACAACCACCATGTCGTGCTTCCAGGTCTAGCTGGATGCCTCAATGACATTTCATTATCCAGTGCATCATCCCACTGGGAAAACCTACCAGAACCAGGATTGTTCCAAAGAATATGTGAATTCCCAACAAAGGGAAATAAAGACTAAATCGATAAATAGAAGGTGACTCTTCCTTAGAAAAACATTCCCACTTTGCCTGGCTTGACATACAGGATGAGAGCAAATACATCGAAATTGTAATCTTGAATGATCAAAATAAATCACATACAATTGATTTTGACTAATGTAAAACTAACTGAATACATTTCTGGCAACAGTAGTTATGAATTAATAATAGTGATTAAGATGAATTAAACACACAGACTAAATTCTGCCCTACAACATGCTGACTTCCATGGAAACTGTGCGTGCACTTAGGGGCCGAGTCTAGCAAGTTAATTCTGAATTATTTTTATCTGTTGATTCAAAGTAGTTTGTTAAAAAGAGTTTATGTGACTAAATAACACGCTGTACCTATCAATGTTTATTGAGCTTTGAATATAATTTTCTCAAATTAACAGTGTATTTGCTTAACTATGAAAAAAGTAGCTTTGTAAAACCCATTATTGCTGGACTGCAGCAAGTCTTTACTACATAAAGGTGCAACAAGTGTGACTCCAAACAGTGTCTTTATTTCAGTGGATAAGGTCAGATTCCAAGAATTATTAATCCTATCTCCTGTTTTGCACCTTGTTCCCATTTGGCTATTGTGAAAAGTCCAATCCACAAATTCTCCCTCCACTCTGACAGCATCCTGTCCCAAATCTGACCCAGAAATACTATGACAACTAAAATTCATTTATATTTTTGTCATATATATCTCCTTCTATAAGCCCTCCCTTCTCAAAAATAGATATATTTATATCTAAACACATATTTTTATGTGTATTTTATTTCTGTGTGTGTATACATGTGAATTTTCTCATATGTATTTGTCTGCCTCCATAACAGATTAATTCGTTATGACAAACTTGTTCTTGGACTAGAAATTGTGTGAAATTTAGAGAAATGGAGTAAATTGAAGTGCATCGTGTGGCATTTCCTATGAGGATTTACAGAGATCTGTTTAGGAAAGAGAAAATATCGTCTCAAGCAAGTTCAAGCCCATCAGGTGGAAAAACGGTGTTTAAGACTGGGCATGAGAACAGAAAGAAGGAAAAACTATGGATGTGGAAGTAAATACAAAATGAGCTGCGTTGCCATATGGGTTTCTGGAAGGTAGCATGTGTCAGGTGAACCTGATATCAGTTCAGATTAATTCTGATGAGAACATCTGCAAAGAGGGACTTGTAGGTGAGCGGAGAGCCTGTGTTATCAGAGGAGATTGAAGGAGCTGGGCATGCTCAGCCAGGTAAATCAAAGGTGGAGATGGAATTTCTATCTATAGATAAACCAGTGGGGTTAAAAGAAGTGGGGAGAAGGTTTGTAATTAACCCAAATATAAATGGATATCATCTGGCAGTTAACGAGCTTTGGGAGAAGCCTGATAAAGGGACCTACAGTGTGAGCTCTCCCACAGCCGGCCCACAAGAGCATGGGGATGAGGGATGGAAGAAAACAGCAGCCCCAGAGGCTGCTGAAGATGGAGCTTGACCAATCCACATATAGGATTATGAGATGTGAGAGTGACCCAGTGCTCAGAGGATCCCTGCCAGTCCCATCTAGTTAACATAATTTTAATTTTTTAAATTTAAAGTATGGATCCATGAATTTTTAACACTTACAAAAAAAATGCCAAAGTGACAAAATTTACCAAGAGTGATGAAATCAAAATTTTCCCATCAAAATATTGCCCCCCCCCCCCCAAACATGGAAGGCTTTGGGGGGATCAGATTGTGACCTTCCAGTACTTGCAAGGAGCCTGCAAGAAAGATGGGGGGAGACTTGGGACAAGGGCCCGGAGTGACAGGACAAGGAGGGATGGCTTCAAACTGACAGAGAGTAGGTTTAGACTGGATATTGGGAAGGAATTCATCTCTGTGAGGGTGGGGAGGCCCTGGCACAGGGTGCCCAGAGAAGCTGTGGCTGCCCCTGGATCCCTGGAAGTGTCCAAGGCCAGGTTGGATGGGGCTTGGAGCAACCTGGGATAGTGGAAGGTGTCTCTGCCCAATGGCAGGGGGTTGTAATGAGACAATCTTTAAGGTCCCTTCCAACCCAAACCATTCTATGTTTCTATGATCACTATAAAATACTTTCTTTTCAGTAGAAAATCATCTCTTATATTTGTTTCTAGAGGCTCAAGACAGAAACCAGGATGTCTGGAAGGAATGTAGACATTTATGCCTCACTGCCACTGGCTGGCCTTCTGCAGAGAGCTCAGGACATTCTTGGGTAGGGTCAGTCTTCGTGTTTCTGGTGATTGAACAGCTCTTGATCTCACCTCTCTCTAAATCCTGATGACAAACAATGTTGTGTCTCTCTGCTGGATGCTAACAGGAAAACGGGCTGTTTCCTCATCCTTAAGGAGGTCCCAGTCCTCCTTTTTGCCACAGACTGGACAAGAACAAGGTCTGGCTCATGGCAAGGACATTTGGAATTATTTCTTGGAGACTGATGACTCTTCTCTGTATGATCTGAAACAACAAGTTGGGCAAATGTTGCTCCATACTCATAGCTGCTCTTACCTTAGGCCAGCTGGGTGCACCAGATGCTCTAATTAGTAGACCATATCAGAACTTTTCTGTCAAAATTACTTTTCTAATAGAAAATATCCTCTCCATGAAAAAGAAAACAGTAGTTGGCTTGAAGAGTTTTCTCTCTGTGTCACTAAAATACAGCTTTCTTTTTAACTGGTTAAATCTTTAATATCAATCTCAGTTTTATCAGCAACTTAAATTGTGAATTTCTGAAAATAAGATATTTTTGGAAATCCTTTCATATGAAAAATGTTGTGGTTTTCAATTTTCATCCAAGAGTTGGATTAATTTCTTTTCTAAAAACAGAAAATATGTAATGGGAAGGGATTTCCACTTTCTAGCCAGCCATGGCTTTTAGTGGTATTATTATAATTAGTTATTTTCATTCCTTTTATGTAGAGCCATTCATAAATACCCTAAATTGTAGCAAGGAGTACACACAAGTAATTTTTTAAAGAACAGGGCAATGAAAAGCAGAATCCTATTTTTTAACAGAAAAAAATAGTAAATTAAAACTTCGGTTTGAGATCAGAACTTGTACACAAATGGACAGGGCAGAATGTATTAAAAGTAAAGCTTTACAGTGAAATAATGAGCCTGAAAATAACTAAATGCATTTAAATGTTCCCAGTGGTCCCAATTTTGAAAGTTGCTAACATGTAGCATAAAGTAAGTTAAACTTGGCCCTTGATTCTCAAGATGGTGAAAGTTCTCCCATAGAATTCCTAGATGGATACAAACTGTATCTGACACAGGATCCTACTGCTAATTGAGGCCAATGACAAATTAGAGGCCAATGACAAATTAGAGAGAAACATCCAACATAAAATAATCTGTAGTTTTCAAGACTCTGATTTTGATTTCTCCTTGGAAACAAATAAGGGGAAAAGAATTTGCAACAGCCATGACCTGATGCTTGCAAGTAAACCCTCATTCCATCCCTGTGCCATGGGCAGGGACACTTTCCATTATCCCAGGTCGCTCCAAGCCCCAATGTCCAACCTGGCCTTGGACATTTCCAGGGATCCAGGGGCAGCCCCAGCTTCTCTGGGCACCCTGTGCCAAGGCCTCACAAACCTTTGAGCAAAAAACTTCCTCCAAACATCAAACCTAAATCTCCCCTCTTTTAGTGTAAAACTCTTTGTCCTTGTCCTGTCACTATAAGCCCTAAAAATGTCACTAAAAATTTCTGGAGTCATGAGTGAAGGGGAAAAGTAAAAATGAAATTAGTCCCTAGGACAGAGAGGAAAAAAATTTCCTAAGTACTATATTGCCTTCAACATTTGCAGTGGGAAGGCACATGAGTCACCCTGCAGCATCCCCATATACATGTTAAATGTTCTGCCCCTAACCTTTGCTGAAATCGGAATGAAGGAAAAAGTTTCAGTCCAACCATTAATGGGAAAAGTGATTATTTGCCTTTAGAGAAGATACCCACTGAAAAATGATGACATTATGTGCTCTTTACAGGGATGCTGCAGCTTTTATAGATGCTCTTGGTACAATTCATTTCTGGGAACTGCATGTGAGAAGGTTTTACCACTGTCATTACACAGAAGTGCTATGGCTGGGCTGGGAACCCTGCAGCATGTTTGGGGTTGCATCCCCTAAATGCAGCTGAAGAACAGCTGAAGTTAAGCTAAAGGTTTGGTGGTGAGAAGAAATGATAAGATTGCTTTCACCTGGCTGAAAGTGAAAATCTGAGAGCTCTGGGCACCAAAGGTACACAAAGGGAAGTGAGCCTGGCCTGGGAATTGGGCCCTGGGGTTTGCAAATCAAACCAGCCACTGACACTGCAACACAAATTTCAACAGTGTGACACACCTACTGCTCGTGCCTGTGCAATCCAATGCTTTGCTCCTCTGAAATAAAACAAACACCCTGTGTTCGTGAATTATCTAAATCCAAGCTTAAAATTGCATATATGGCTTATATTTAAAACTGCCCAGGAGAGCCATGTAGCTCTTTGTAACATGACAACATTTTTAAAAAATGTGACTTCATTAGTTACTCATATTTAATAACCAGAATAGGGGTTTTTTTCCCCACTTCAACACTGACATTTTTTACACTCTCAGTTTTCACTAATACCAAAGTCTAGACTTGCTCAATGCAGCTGAGATGAAATATTTCACGCGATATCAGCTTTTTGGCAGCCATTGAATTTGTGTACCCATCAAAACTTCATCTTCTGAGAAGAGAAAGAATTAAGAAAAAGTCATTTACCCAGTTAATTCTGTAACTATCGATTTCAGTGTAAACCCCTTCCTCTTTATAAGATTAATTTAGTTCTTCCCATGCCCCACAGAAAAATCTTGTGCCCAGAGAAAAGCTGCTATGAAAGGGATACAAATTACTCTACTTAGATAATTGTAATTCCAGTCAGACACTGGCACCATGTAGTTCATGTTTTATCATAAGAGACCAATTTCTAAGATTTAGCTATCAGTCTAAAGAGTACAAGACAAAATTTCGCTCCCGATACTGTAAAGAAGGCACAGTTGACTCCAGTCAATGAGATTGTACCTGGGACTCGCAAGGTCTTTGAATAAGGGCTAGTCTTTGCCCTGAGAAAGTAAAAACATCTGCATCAGTCTAATGGTGTTAGGGTTCAACACGTATTTTTCTATGAAGTGAGGATCTCTTGCCCCTGTGGTCCATCAGTGATGGGTTTGGAAGGGTAATCAAGCCAGCAGCCATGAAACCCTAAATGCTGCATTACAAACGCCTGCCCTACATTTGAGAAGTAACATCAAACAAAAACCTCACCAGTTTCATGTATTTTTGTAGTGGAATCACAGCAGAAGGATTTCCCCCTCCTCTTTTTTCTAATCAAAGACTGATTAATTAATTCTCATTATCTCCATCTCTGTCACAAAGATAGCATGGTGACACTGTCAGAAAGCTGTTGTAATTTGCCTCAGGCATGGCTGTAATTTGGTGGTGGTTGAAGTGATCACTTGCTATTTTTGTGGGTCTCATCACCCCCATGTCCACAAAAGCCACTCTCAGACAAGAGCTGTGTGCACCAGTAGGATGGAAATAGGTGGTAAAACCAGTATGAGCCTCACTCTACACAACCTTCAAATGAGAAGAGCTCAAGAGAACAACTCACAGCCTCAGATATTCCCACAATTGCACCAAAGGCAGCGTCAGACCAAGTCAGGAAAGGAGCCAGCTCAAAAAGGACTCAAAGCCATTTTCCCCAGAAAAATGGATTCAGGGAAAACTCTGCAGCTGCTGCTATTGGGACAGAGGGAAGAGTGAATAAACCCTCTCTCCTAGCAGACTGCAGAGCAGCTCCCGCTGAAAGGGACCACATCAGGAAACAGTGCTCACCACAGCCCCATCAGGGTGAGCTGGGACAACACCACGGCTGTGGGAGGACCAGTAGGACGGCTCATTACTGGCAGTACGAGCTGAAAGCATCCATGGACAATTGAAACCACATGGCATGAATCCCCCTCCAACCCCAAGGTTAGCGCCGATCCAGCTTTCAACTCAGCGAGCTACATAAACCAGACGAGGTGCAGCGAACAATGGCTCATGCGGGTGTCCCAGTTTCCACCAACAATGTCAGCCACACTGGTGGTGACTCAATTTGTTTCCATCATATGCTCTTTAGAGTCGCCTCTGGCAGCTTTATTTTTCACGCTCCTTTTCCAAGTGAACGTTATCCAACAGCAGCGGGATGAGTTGGCACCCGGGAAAACGCATGCGAAGCTCCGTGTTCAGATCATACCTCAGGATTCCAGGTTTGAGGGTTGCTCCTCCTCCTGACCCTTCTGTCTCAGTTTTGACATCCAGCTCAGAGCATGACATCTTCCCATACCACTGTTGTATAAAGCAAAAGGAATCAGCAATACCCATATAAAACATCAACGAAGAAATGGGTAAAGAATGGATATTTATCTTATATATACGTGTACCTGGCTTTTATATGGAGCTGTACTACATAATCTTTAGTGTAGAAGTAGCAAAGTATTCAGAGGAAATAAAATAATTATATATCTGACCTCAATGAAAAAAATCTTCTTTCTCAGTGTAACATACCATAACTTGACGTTTGCTCTCCCAGCATTATTTGTTTAATAGAAATATTTTCTCTACCACCTTGTTCTGGCAGAAAGTCAGAATTTGCATTTATATGAGGTAGTTTATCAAATATAACATACAGAAGTCTGTTAAGTACACATTGCATTTTGTTTGTGAGAAAATCTGTTTGTATTTAATGTAGTTTTTAAATTAACCTTAATGAAAGCTTCTGAAAATTGTTGTTCTAAGCATTTGAAATATGCAACAAGAACTAGTGGAAGACATAAACATGTTTTCCATTATATGTTATCAGATAGTCCAAAATTGCTACAAAAAGAATGTGGGACTATGTTAAATTAGAAAGATAAGCAAGCATTTAGTTAAAAGGCAAAGGTCTTTAGAAGAGTAAAGCATCTGACAGTTAACCCCAACATCTTATGATCTCCTACCAAGAGTAGGACAGCACTCGCAGAATACAGTAGGGTGTTTTAACCACATCCATGGCTAAGAGGAAACAAAAAAAAGTCATGCTTCACAGAAATCCCGTGGTGGGTGTTTGTTCACGGCCATTTTTAAAGATCCTACTCAACCAGTATGAAATATGGTTTGCCCACAGTATTTATTATCTTTTGAAAAGAACCAAACATATGAACTTCACAAACGGCCTTATAAAAGAAATAAAAATGTATAATCCCTTCAATTATCAAAATAGCATTTTTTATTGCCTCTTCTGTCTGCTGATTTAATTTTGTCCTTTGATGGGCTGCTTTCTGTTGATAGTCACAAGGGTGGCTTCATGAAGAACACAATGTAGGGAGAAAAAATCCCATTGGTATTATGGCTTCCTTCCCATCTTTTCCTCATATATCCAATTAAATGTATTATAAAGGATAAAAGGGTATTGTGGAAAAATTGCCAAACAAGGACAGGCATCAACAAGACATTTAACATATCATGTGAGGAGTGAGGCAAACAGTACCTAAGTAGCTTGTGGATGAGTTGTTATTACAATAATCATTCAAAAAACAGCAATAAAACCATCACTGGTAATGATCAAGTAAGGGAAGGAAAATCTGACTAACAACGTTGTCTTACTATTCTGGTAACCCTTTTCATAGAGAAAACTCAGTCAAATCAGGTTTTAATCAGGGCGATATTTTTCTGGAAACTCTTCCTTCCCAACACATTCTGGCACTTAACCAGTGCTTGAATAACATTCCCACAGCAAGTCCCAGATCAAGCTTCGTTTTCATAATCATCTGCTCTGGAAAACAGGGAAATCGAAAGGCTTTTCTCAGAATGCCATTCATTTCTCTGAGATATAAAAATAGGGGTAACACCCAGTTATCAGCCACTGTTTTCAAGATGAAAAGTTCTAAGCTCTAGGTGGTGGAATTCTGCAAAAATCCGTCCAACATAAGGGCTACCTCCACTGAGTATCAGAAGCTGCTCTTTGACTTCCTTTCACTTATATTTTCTCACTAACACATTGGAAAATTGGATAATTTTCTGTTTTATTTTGGAGCACAATACAGGCAGGTCAATCCAGCTGTCATCTAGGTCATGCAGTACTGGAAATCCTGTTTTGGATCACGTCCTCAGTGTCTTGTTTAAAGGGAATGATTTCCTATAACTGAGTTACAGATTGCTGTACTCATAGGGTGGTCACAGAACTCCAGCTCTGCTTTGCATTAAAAGTGGAATTTTTAATAGCCAGGGAGGAAAAAGGAGAAAGAATTGAGAAGTTGAAGTATGAACATTCTGCAGTAGAGACCGACCCTAAACACCACGCAGGCCCATTGCCTGTCGTGTCCAGGGCTTTTGGGGTTCTTTTCAGTTATATCAGACAAAGGCTGGGTTGGAAACAGCAAGTCTGGGAGAGCCAGCCTCCCAAAGTCCTCCACCCTTTGGCTTTCCTGAGTTTTCCTGGAGGTTGTTAACCAGACATTCACAGCCGTGAGAAGCGATAGAAGCTCTTGGATCTTGCAACTTCCATGTTAAGAGGACAGAAACACTAAAAGCTCCTACATGTCACGCTTTTGGCTTCCTAACTGAGCCTGGAAGGTTTAAAGGGCTTGACTCAGTTTCCCATGTTTGCAGGCTCCATACTGTAGATGGGATGGGGGATGAACAGAGCTGTTGTAGGAATGCTGAGAAGCCAGACTGGGCGAGGGGAAGACCTCAGAACAATAGCAAAGACCTTGGGGACATCTTCCACAAATAAGAAAGCTCTTGGCGTACACCACAGCCACGCTTAGAGAAGTTTTCTGAGCCTTTCCTAAATAGCTAAAGGAGATTCTTTCTAGAATTAGGCTTTTTTTTTTTTTTTAATGTTTTGAGAGCTGGAGTGAACAGAATTTGCATAGCCTTCGGATGCTATGGGGAGAGAGATGGAACCAAGCTTTTGTGGATAGGCCAAAAGGTAATTAAGGCAATTATATACTGTAAAGGAATATGTTATGCTATTCCTAAAGGAAGACTTTTGGCCAGATAGAACTGATGACAAATATTTATTTTCTTGTTTTGGCATTAATACCTTAGTAGGCAGTATTAGGAGCACTTATCAGTATTCATATATGGTATTTAGGGTGGCATTTTTATTATGTTTAGTGCAGATTATTTTCACGTGTTAATACAACACCCATTTGTTTTAAGAAGATATTAAAGCCTGTCTAATGGCAGAGTGTTGAAAATAGGATGAGGTTTGGGGCAGCTTCAGGAAGATCTGGGGTTGCATCACTAAAGCCAAACCACATAAGTTTAATACAATGGGGAAAATTACCTGGGAAAAACACTGGAGCTGCAGGGTGATGGCCCGTGGCACAGAGAGGATACAGAGATCTTCGAGCAGGAAGCTATTTGGCAGCCTTTCTGCCTTAGCTGGTGGAGAGCAGCCAGGAGCTGATTTAGTCAGTGGGTAGGAGAGGCAGCTCCCAGTGAAGAGTTGAGAAAGCGAAGGCGGTCCCAGTGAACTATCAAGAAATACTGATCCGGAGTTATTATGTAACATTAGGGTCAGAACTGGAGATAAGAGGCTGATGCATCACAGCGTTAGCAAACAGCCAGTGTTAATATGTTTGCATAGATAAGGCAGATTTGGCGTGGTACACGGGCATAAAAATGAGGAGCCAACACGAGCTGAAACAGAGCTCAGAGCACCACTGCCAAGAGATGTAATTCTTGTCTTCATCTCCTTTGAATATCAAGGTTTATTTAGTTTACAAACATATGGGTTTTCAAAGCTATTACAACTGTGACATCGATTTAGAAGCTACAGACATGCAAGAGGTTAAGATTAGAGCTGGCCAGGAATTTTCTTACAAAACAGAATTTTGCTTTTTAGCCAGGATTAGTTAAGACAACTGAGCCTTACAACATCATCCTGCCAGGTGAAAAAATGACTCACTTGACAAGCACAGTGCTGCTGGGATGAGTCCTTTTAAACTGTGTATTTACATAAACATTTATGGGGTGTTATGATTATTAAGAAAAGATGTGATAGGGAGAATTGCACCTTTCAATTGCTCAGGCAAGGGGAGGATAGGTTTGGGAGCCACTTCCTTCCTTGGATTTATTAAAGTGGTGAGGAAACTCCTGCTTCTCTGTACAGCAGGGTAGGTTATGCCTTCGTGCCATGCCCTATACCCACTATAACCTGAGGTTTTTCAAAAGGGTGTTAAAAAGAGAAGAACAAATATTTTATATTGAACTTAATTAAAATTGACATCTAAAAAAACTCCCCAAAACGAAAAAAAAAAAAACCTAAAAAAAAAAAA
>VWZW01004119.1:346438-385385 GCA_013397115.1 Edolisoma coerulescens
CCAAAGAAAAGCTTGTTTCATAAAATAATTCTTTACTGGAATAAATGCCCATATGCTAAAATAAGAGAATCACAGAATCATTTCATTTGGAAAAGACCTCCAAGACCATCAAGCCCAACCTTAATACTACTACTACTAATAATAATGATAATGAACAACACATCTGTCCTTTTAGCACACTAAAACCCCTGCTACAAAAAGAGAAAAGCAGCAGAATCCTGTGCCAAATCATCACTACAGTCTCAATCGAAGAATTTTGAACTTCAGCTCAATTCAGTCAGGCACTGGGGATTATTTGGGCAGAACCCGAGATTACAAATCAAAGAGCAGTGAGCAGCACATGTATATGTTCCAGTTATGAAAGCTGCTTAATGATTAAAGTCATCTATGCTAAAAAAAAAAAAAAAAAAAAAAGGAAAAAAAAACCTGAAAAAAAGCAAAACTGATGTTGAGATCGGAAAGTATGTCTGTGGATTGATGGGGCAGAGGTTAAATCCAGATGAGGGTCACTCAAGCCTGGTGTTAGTCTAAATGAGTACAGCATTAATGCTGAAAAATCCTGGCGCTGAGCTCACCACCTGTCTGCGGCAGAAATCCGAGGTTCAGCTCAAACTTGAGGGTTACTTGCATTTACAACACTTATGTGCTGCTAACCAGGGAGGAGGAAGTGGGTAAATCTGGCTGTTGTTTCAATCGCTGCTACCATCCTTAAATTACTTTTGTCTGCTGCCTTTTAAAGAGGCACCGCTTCTCACTGCAAGTGCAACAGGATGCTGGTACTGTGGAAATGTGACAGAGAGCAGTTTCAGTGTGGCAGGGCTTGACATGGTGAATCTTGTCAGGAAAACAGAGCACAACCTGTCTACTTTTGTTAATTTTTTTTTTTCCTTATAAATTTTTCCTTTACCTTCTTGTTGGCATTTTTTTGCAAAAGAGGTCTGAAAGAGCTAAAGGAGAACTGCAAATTGTCAATCCTGGCAGTGATGACAATGCAAACATTCAGGTCCTGATCTCAACAAGAGAAATGCCTTACTGACTCAGAACTGAGCTTTGTGTAACATCAAAGGGTTAAAATAACCAACACTTAAAGGAAAGAGGAATAGATCACTTACGACACATATTCTATTATTTGCTGAAAACTTGTAGGGTGGATGTAAGCCTGTTATCATTCACCAGAAGATAAAATTTGCTGCAGAAGGTACACACTTGGCAAGTGTAGAACAGCTAATCTCAGACCACTAATAGATTTAACCTTGTATATTCACAGATATTTAAAAGTGTTATGGTTTGAAGGTCAACTCCACTGTCTCCGAGTACAAGGAAAGCAAAGAAAGGAATAAAAATTAGAAAGAATTAATTCTTCAAAAAGTTTTTACAAATCAAAACCCTGCAGTTTCACACTGAGAACAAAAGAAGCATATTAAACACCAAAGTTTATCAAGACAAATTAGGTCCCAGTTTCAAATTTTCTTTAATCTTTTGCATCTGAACGTTTTTTTGCCTCATGCTGTTTTCCCTAGTTAAATGTTAAAATGAATTCTAGCCAATACCATTGACTTCCTCCCTTAAAAATATTGAGACACATAATAAAAAATTAATTACTTCCCCTAATTTCCGTGTGATTCTTTAAAAAGATGTAAAATTCATTTAAAGTAAGTGGTGACTTTGTCTTTGAAGATCACGACAATTAACATGGATCAAAGCTTAGGTTCTGTAACGATGATAGCTTATTAGCATAATGAAATTAACTTAGAGACAAGAATCTTTAATAGGTACAACAAAAACGCTTTAATAATACTTGAAGAAAATTATGTATTTGGTAGAAGTACAACAGTTTCAGACTTTCTATCCAATTAATAAGTTGTTAATTAACTCCTTTTCCAAACAATGTGCACTTTAAGTTAACATCTGCCCATTGGATAACACTTTCCAATGGTATTTTTTTTTTAATATACTGTAGAAGTGCAACACTGTTTTACTGGGAATTCCTTGTAGGACTATTCTTATACCAGGGAAACAGGACCCAAATATAGTAATATCTTTTCTACAGCCAACCAATTAAAAAAAAAAAGAGAAGGCTTATTTCAAAGATGGGGAGGAGGAATGGGTAATTCCTTAATTCTGGCTGCATTGTTTGTGTGTAGTCTCAGATTTCTTTGCATTGTCAATAGAAATTATTTTCTGCAGTTTATATTCCCCTGCAAAATGGCTCTCTGCTGATTAGTGCCTTATATAGACCTGATTTGGGAGCAATTTTCATATCTTTTTAAAATATCTATTTATAGTTCCATAGTACAAGATTTTACAGTCTTGTTTTATAAGATTGTAAATCAATAACTATTGTTTTTGAAGATACAGAGAGGGAAGGTTGTTCACAAAAAGTTAAAATAGAACCTTATATATAAAAAGAGTATTTTCGTAGACTTTGCTTTGCAGAGCAGAATAAAAAGCGCTTTCAGCTCTTGAATTTTTAATTAAAATGACACATTTTTGTTTTAGAGGCTTCTGCCTATAGAGTGGTGAGGGGATCAAAAATTTCACAGAGCATTTTGCAAGTGGATTTGGAGAACACACGTGACTGCTCTGCTCGGGCTGCTTAGGCCAATGATGGAACAATTAAAGAGGCCTTATTTGAAACAAATGAGTTATTATATTCTATTGGGTCAAGGATTCATGTTTTAATAAATCCCTAATTACAGTAACTTTTCATTTAATCTGGCGAATTCTAAGCAAGTTAAGAATTTATGAGAGTTGGAATCAGCAATAAAAAGTATGCCTGTCTGCCATTCTGCTCAGGGCCACACAGGTTGAACTCATTCTGAGGAGCTTGGAAGCCAGGAATGTATCTCCTGAACAGGGCACTGTGACATGATTACATCTATGTATGTATAAAATAGTATTATGCATGTATAAAATAATATCGTGCATGTATAAATTATACTGTGCATGCATAAAGCAATATTATGTATGTATAGAATACACTGTATATTAAATTATGCATAAAATTGTATACAGAATTATTTTGTTATAGTCATTATTAATAATGACCTGGGAAGTCTTCAATCCTTTTTTTTTTTTTTTCAGAAACAAAAAAGAAACAACAAAAATCAACCAAATCCCCAGCATGACCATGAGAGCAGTTTTGAGGTGGGTGATTTTTTTGCCTTGGCAAACTTTTCTACCACGAACCTGTGACTACACAAAGCTTTTTGTGCACCATCCAGCCAAAACTCTCCCAGTCACTACTGGCTGAGAGCAGGATTTCTATTTCTGATCATGTGTGGTGCTGGCCAGGCTCCTCTCAGCTCCTGGTACGTGGCTGTCAGGGTACAGGAACCTTTGAAAAAAAACACCAAAATTGAGTTGCAATGAACGTTTTCATGTGAAATTTGTATATTTAGAAATTTATCATTGGGATTTTCTGGTTCAACACCACCTTGAGTGCAGCACTCCCAGCCAAAGGCAAACACTGTCCCCTCTAGAACAACACCCTTATGAGAATTAACTCATTAACACCCAGCAAACAAACACAGCACAGGTTTACCATCCACTGAAACACCTTTTTCGTTGGGATTGAAACAAGGTGCCACCAATAACTCACCTGGAAACTGCATGACAATGGAGAGAAATCAAGGAAACTGCTGTTTTCTGCACACAGGCAGTACCTCTACCTTTCCAAAGTCTGTGGTCTCTTTACTGACCATAAATGTGCAAAGTCCTGTGAATTACATCTGTAGCTGGTTGAAATTCCTTTTTGTTGCTGTTGTTTCATTTTGAAATTTGCTGGGGTGGGTTTGGTTGGTTGGGGGTCTTTTTATTGCAAATCAGAACTGATCATTTTTCAAAACTTCTCCTAAAATATCAAAGGCTGAAAATCCTCGTTTAGAAACGAAATAGAGCAAGAGCTCTATTTATGCAACATCAAAGGGTTAAAATAACCAGCACTTAAAGGAAAGAGGCATAGATCACTTACAACACATATTCTACAATTTGTTGAAAACTTGTGGTGGCTGCAAGCTCGTTATTGTTCACCCCTCTCTGGGGCCTGAGCTGCCCAAGAGCAATGGGGACAGCACGAGGGACATTGGTTGTGTCCCTGTTTACTCAACAGCTTCCAAGTCTACCTTATTCCCTGGATCTGGGGCAATTCTGCCACCAAAATTGCTGCAGGGATTAGCAATATGAAAAGCAGAAGGTTCTTCTCAGAGGAAGCTGACCCAGACCTGGCAGGATTTGGGGCCGTGCCCTGGGGACGCCCCCGTTAGCGCCCAGCCGAGCTCTCCACAAACTGAGTTCACCCGTTTCCATCAGAATCTGTCTAAAAAAGAAGACACTTCCTTTAAACTCCTGGCTTTTGGCACACCAGGGTTTTTTGAGGTAAAACATTTCCAAATCATAAATCCATCAGATATCTCCCCAGTTCCAAGTTCCTTGGTATTCCAAGAAATATGATACAACCTTGGCTGGGAGGTGCAGTCGAAAGAACATCATCACCTATTGCCTTTCCTGCATACTTCCATGGCATACCTATTTTTCCCTGGATGATTCCCAAGATAAGAAAATTCTCTCTCCTTGCTTAACAAAATCCAGTGTTTAAGCTGTGCAAGACGCTGAGTGTGGGCCAGAAACATTACAGGTTCTTCTAAATAAGACATTATTATTCTTTACAGGAGGAAAAAAGAGATCAGACTCATCTCTAAGCTAAGAAATGCACTTACTGTTCCAAATTTTGAGTCAATATTCAGAGTCAGTTTATACATAAGGCTTTAGTGGAGATTGATACGATGCCAGAAGATACTAAATTCTCATTTTTAGTGAATGACCACCGCACAGAATTGCCAGCCATGAGTTTCCTTTATGATAACAAAGAGCTTGCCAGGAAAACCCTCAGTACAAAAATGGTGCTGATAAATGCATCGATTTAAAGATAACCAGTACAGCACTTCCATTGTTCACACATGGTTTCATTTTTCGGTCAGCAGAATATATTTCCCTTGCCCAACTTCTCCTTCCAACAAGGTATTTCAGCCTTTTTCCTGCTTTGGAAACAGAAAACTCTATGACTAAATCATGAGTACATGATTTAGGTTGGCCTGGCTGGACACACACAAGAGCGGGATTTGGCTGTTGAGAAATGGTGATGTAGCAGGTTTTTGAAATTATATAATAGCTTTCTTTTTCCATCTTATTCCGAATTATCTCCATGGAATTAAAAAAAAAAGGTCTATTTTCATTTATTATTCCCTTTAAAATATCACCTTTGCCCATCAACGTGGTGGTGTTAGTCCCAGCTTTCTGTGATTTCTCTCACTTGTGCCCTGGATTTGGGATTCTCTTGATGGCCCTGTTCTTTCAGTGATGCTGTTCCTGTCTGCTTTCGGAATAATTTCTCTTTCACACTTCATTTGCATGTTTTTCTCACTGCATGGGAAAAAAACCCAAACAAGCACAAGTTTCCTTGTCTCCAGCTTCACAACTGAGCAAAACATATATTCCCTTTCCTTCCCATTCCCCCTACCCTGCTGTAGAGTTGGAAATGTTGCTTCAGACGTTCATGTGCAGCATTGTGGAAAACCATGAGCAAAAATCCTGGCTGTGAATCGGGAAAGTCTGAGCTGAATCCCTTTGGATAATGACCTGAAGGCCACATTGCACTAAAGGACAGAAGATACCCAGGCTTCAGGTAAAGGCACAATTTCATCTTTTTCAATTCATATTGGTTTAAAACCTTTACGTTTTACTTGCAGATTTTGATAAGTACCTACTAAATTCCACCTTTTTAAACAGGAATTTTTCTTCAGTACTTTTGCCTTCATTGACAAGGACTTCTTAAATCTCAAGTGCAACATGACAGACGAACTGACTCAAAGGAAGAGCTCCATGGTGGGGTCAGCCCAATTTTTACTCACCTCTTGCAACTTTACTCTTTCTCCCTGCATATGTTTCATCACACACTGAAAACTTCAAGGCAGAAATCACTTTAGAAAAGTTACATCACCCGTTTAAGAAAAACAAACAATCTAGAACCTAACTTATGGTAGAGGTGTTCCTGCCTATACCCGGAATTGTGCTGTTACCTGTCCCTCCTCTTCCCCTCTGGAAGAAGTTGTAGACCAGGACGAGCCTCCCCTCAGCCTCCTCTTCTCCAGCTGAGCAGATCAAGTGACCCAAACCACTCCTCATGTGTCTTCCCCTTCTTCTTTCACCATTTTTGCAGCCCAAATTTCACGAGTTGGGGTTTCAGGGTCCTGCCAAGCAGTTTTTATTTGCTACTTGTGTTATACCAGCAAGAAAAAGGCAGCAAGAGCCTGCTCCATGTGCACCCCTTGCTGCTGAGTTACAACTCAGCCACAACCCACAGCATTGCCCTGCTCCTCTTGGCCCTCATTACTGAGCACTCAGCATTCTCACCCCGCTTGTCTGCTCTTTAATAAGAAATAAAGCTGTTTGTTTATTTTATACCTATTTAACTTGTCGTTTAAGATTTGCAGAATGCCATCAATCTCTGCCTCAGCACGTTGACCTCACTTTAATTGGTGGGGCTCTAAATTCTGCACAGATGTTATTACTGTGAATTTAACTTTATATAGCAAGAAATTCGGGGCTGCCATATGCTGTCTTTTATGAGCTTGCAGTTTGCAATGAATATCCATGACTAATGCTTGTGACCCAGGTAAGCCTCTGATTAGGGAAGGTAAAAAGTTTACCCAACTTTATTGCAGCGCTTTCAGTAATTTCACCAACAACTAATGAACACATCTCCCCTGCCTGTGCAGTGGTACAAAAAATTGCTTAGCTCTTCTTAATATATCTGTCAACATCTAGTGCCATTCTGGGACTCTCATGAGTCAGCCAAAATTTTCTATGTTCATAAATTGCATATCAGAGGGGATAAGATGATTTCCTCTGATATCCAGCATAAATCAGACCTTTTTATGTTTTTCTAGTGGTTTCTAGTGGTGCTTGGGGGGGTTGGCTTTTTTTGTTGAATAAACTGGGGCAAAACTTGCTGAAAGTTAGTAGGATTTAGTCAGGTGCCAAATCCAGAATTCAAATATGTCTACAAAGTCTAGACAGAAGTAGAAAAACCAGATACACAGAAAATTAGGAAAACCTTTATGAACTGTGATCTATCATAAATGTCTTAAATTTCATTCCACCCAACACAATAGCTTCAGTTCAGTTGAAGCTCCAAGAAAACCTGTTCACTGTTAGTGAACTTACTGGTCTAAAGGCCAGGGAGAAGAAAACATTATTTCAGCTGAAGGGAAAACTGGAGAGAAGAAAAGTAGGAAAAAGAAAAAGGCAGTGGGTTTGAATTAGTCATACACATATTTGCAATGCAAAGTAGGAGAAAGTCTTCAATCAACAGAGAACTGAGGTTGTGGTGCCTCCTCACTGCAGGAATAGAGTCAGGAAACCTCACTTATCCCAAGACAGAACTATCCAGGCTTTCAAATGTGATTACAAGGAGTGCAGCAGCAGGTAGAGGCGCCTGTAGATCAGAAGTCCTTGCCTACTCTTATTTCCATGTCTTAGCCTTACCCCTGCTAAATACTTTGCCCAGCCATCAGCAAACAATAATAAATTCCCGCTCACTGTCAATAACATTTATCACAACCAGAGGCATAGAAGAAAAACCTGAAAATATGAATAAATCTGAAGCACTACGAAGTTAAAGTTGCTGGTTAATAAGCAGGGATATGTTTGCAGCAGGTCCTGTGCTCCCAGCAGCTCCATTCACATCTACGGAGTCAGCTCACAAAACAGGAATTGGAGCAGTGCTCTCGTGAGTCACTCTGCTTGGAAACCTTTGTATTTTAAAAAAAATAAAATCCCCAATTCAGAAAACCCCCATGTGTTAAAAGTATCTTAGCCAAGCATGTTATTTCTCTTAAATATACAACAAAACACCACTGTCCTCAAGGTAAATATCCTCTGTTTTATTACTTTAGATCACTTTTCAGGGCTGCAATCATGTCATTAGGATTGCAGTTCCTGGCTCCAAAAGAAATAACCACCTAACTATAAAATTCTGGTTTCCCAGTCTATTTTGAGGGGACAAGCAGAGTTCAGTGGGTCTGAGCCCCCACCACTGAAACCGATGGCAGTAGGTTCAAGTCTCCCACTCCATGGTGTATCCCAAGGAGAATATTTTTTTTTTCTCAGCTGCAGTTTCTAACAGATGTTCAGGCAGCTCATGTCATTCTTCTGAACTGAATTAGAGAGCTGTGTCAGGAGAAAAGTGTGGGCAGTCTGTGTCACCCACAGATGCACCAGCAACCTTCCAGCTGGTACCACCAGGGGCTTCTGTGTTTCTGGTATTTTCTTTTGTCACCTAAAAAAATTTGAAATGGGGAAAAAGTGAAGTTTCTTCCTTTGCCTTTTAGGTGGAAATGAATTTGAACAATAAATCATTAAAATCAGTCTTCTACAGGTCTGCATGAGGCTACCAGAGTGACTCCAAGGATCTCTTAGCTTTTCCTCTGAGACTTTTTACCTTTCTGTGCAATACCCTCGAGGATAAGAGCCCAACACCTTTGGTTTCAGCCTGTTATAGCTAGAACAGGTTTACAGTGTGGGAATTCTGTATTTCATATATCATAACATATTGTAACACGTTATGTTTTATTGTCACTACCTCTGGGGCCAGAAAAGTTGCATCTTTTGTGAGTAACTTCTGCAAAAAATAGGATAGGGGAGACCAAAGAATAACAAAAATTATTTCACACTGAGAGGGCTCTCCCTGCAACAACAGCATTCATCAATAATGGTAATAGCAAGTGGCAGCAAGACACAAGTGTCCTTAAACCACCTTTATGCACTGTTTTCTTGTCCCCCCCTGCAGACAAGGTTTGGATCCTGCCCTCCCAGGTGGTCCAGATGTGTGCAAAAGCTACATCAACAAGTGTTAGGTAACATGTCCATAGACCAAATCAGCTCAGCATAACCCCAAGAGATGCTCAAAGCTACTTTTAATCCCGGGCGCCTCAGCTCCTGCTGGGCTTGACAGGCCTGACCTGCCATGGATGTGCAGACTAGGACTCCAATGGTCCTTAAATAATGAATTTATTTATTGTTTTTTAAGAACCAGATTGCAGGTATACTTCAATCCCCTTTCAAGGTGATTTTTTACCACTCCACTGTATATTTGCTGTGTTTTCGGAGGTCAAATCAGTGGCAGCTTTAATTGCACTTACAAAGAATGTTGCTAAAATGGGCACAGAGTCCTAAACTCAATGTTTTCTTCATTATTTTGCAACTTTGGGAGCCTGCCAACATCGTTGCGAGATTTGGCATGCACTTACCTGGAAAGAATGAGGCTTAATATTTCATTTCAGCTTCGCAAGGTTTTCTCCTCCCGCCAAAAAAAAGAGCAAGCAGAGGAATCAGAAACACAGGCAGAGGGCAAGGCTGGTCCCTCTGATGTGGGTGTAGATCAACATGGCTCTACAAGGTTCTGGGGAGCTCTCCTGGAAATCAAGAGCAGCTCCACCACAAGTGTCTGCCCCTTTAGCAGCTGCTTCTCCTCTCTGCAAATTTGTGTGCCCAGGGAATGTTCTTACCTCCTCCTTCCTAAGGCTGGATTGGTAGGTCACAGAATCATTGAGGTTAGAAAAGACCTCCAAGATCGTCAAGTCCAAAAATTAAGAGGTGAGAGGTTTGTCACGCTTGGAGGTGTGAACTGCAAAGGCCAAGCTGAGAACCTCACCTGCAGCCTTAAAGCCAGATCCATGTTTGACGCCTGCTTTAGACCTTTAATACAGAAAATAATCCTCATCCAGCTGTTACTTGGTGCTTGGAACTCACAGACTACTTTGTGTGGACTATTTTAATGTAAAATGTTTTGACAGCCTCAAAAAGGGGTGGAAATAAAGGTTAGCACCACCCACATCCCACAAGAGCTGCTGTCTACTAATACCTTGGCAAGTTAAGGCCAGGTTGGACAGGGCTTAGAGCAACCTGGTTTAGTGGAAGGTGTCCCAGCCGTGGCAGGCTGGAACAATATGAGCCTTAAGGTTCCTTCCAGCCCAAACCATTCTGCGATTCTCTGAAGTCAAGCTTCTGCTTTCCTGGGTTGCTTCAACAAGCATTCAAGTCACCCATGTAAAGCAAAAGTTTTCCTTTTGCTGGTTTGAAACAAGGGCTCCACAGGGCTGAGGCCCCTCTGGAAAATCACGACATTGGAGCTGGGTTTTTCACGGGCTGGGATGGTACTTACACAGTGAAAGTGCTGCCTGGGAGCAGGGTGGCTCCTGAGGATCCTGCCTGGGGTGAGCATCAGGAAGGGGAGACCTACTGCAGTGTCTCCTCCATTGGGGTGCTTCAGCTGTTGAACGAAAGTGTTCTCCTGGTTAGATTCCTGGAGCTGTGCTTCCCCCATCCACCACAGCTGACTTTCTCCGTGCACCCTGCAAAGACTCCCTAACTCCTGACTCAAGCTGAAATAATCTACCAGGCCTACAATTTCAGCACAACTATGTCAAAACACTTCTGTGGATCCACTCTTCCCTCTGCAGCCGCCTCACTGAAAGGATTCAGCTATTTGGGAAACAAAGCACTGTCCACTGGGAATGAGGACGTCAGATACCGCTTCCAAAGGAGTGATGCCTCAGTATATTTTGGTTTAATATTCTTATGTCAACGACACTGGTAGGAAATGGGAAAAGGTAAAAGCTCTGTGAGGCGTGTAAAACGAGCGTGGACAAGGAATGGGAGTGTGACAGTAGCGGCTGGCACGGGTGGCACCGGGGCTGGCAGAAAACATTCCCTAAGGACCTGAAGCCCTCCCAGCACTCCCGACACGAAGAGTTAAATTTTGCTGTTCGCCTCGGAGGCATAAATCCGCAGCATTTTGACTGAATCCCATAAAAGTAAATCAGTGTAAGTGAGGCCAGACCGCGGCCCCGCAATCCTGCAGGACCAACGCTGGGAAAAAGGGCCGGCGATCGCAGCGAGCGGCGGCTCCCGCCACGCTGGTGGCAGAACACAGAGTCAGCCAGGGAGCAGCTGGGAGGCAGCCAGATGGGCAATGAAAGGGGCACAGCCAGCGCCTCAAAAAAAAAAAAATAGGTTTTTAATTGTAGGAAATTTTGCAAGACATAAAGTTGAATTATTTTCATTTTTTGCTCCGGCAGCAGAAATGTAAATGCTGCCGTTTGCGCAGAGAGGGGTTTTTTAAGTTGTTGTTGGGAGGCTGCGCTTAAAAAGGGGCTGGTATTAATCATCTCTACGTCAGGCACGTTTAAAGGGGCACATCAGGCAGTTCCTTGGAGGAGCTGATGGGCAGGGGTCTATTTTGCTGGCTGGCGTTTTTTTTCAGAGCGGGTATCAAATGGGTCCACGTGGCATGAACAGAACATAGCTCCAGATGGGAGAGCAGTTCCCATCTCTTGCAGAGTAAATCTGCTGTTTGAGACTATATTCTATGACTGAAATTTTATACATATGACTTTGTTGGAGCTGGGATCTCTTCCTTTGAAAATGTGCTACAATAATAATTGCATTTACCAGTTGCCAGTCCTTCTCGCAAAACGTGGTTGTTTTTTTTTTTTTTTTTCTGTTCGGATTGTGAAATTAATTGTCTCTAGCTAATATAATTAAAAACAAACACTTTGGATTTCAGCGGAGGGAAAGGGGAAGGGAGAAAGAGAAAAAAAAAAAAAAGGCAGCAAACTGCAGCCCTGATTTTCTATTGACAACAAGAAAGCTCTGCCATCCCTGAACTGTTTAATTATTGAAATGAACTGTAACAGCACACTGGATTGTTGCCGAGGTCACCGAGTAGTACTGGATGTCAAGAGGAAAGCAGCAGCTCCAAGAGCCCTGCAACGCCCCAGGCTCGGGGTGAAATCCCACACACTTTTTCTCAAGCATTCAGGCTCTGATAGGTAGCCTGATAGCACGGCCGATTTGCTGGTATTACAGAGGTCCGACGGTGCTTGCTTGTTTTAAGAGGAGCCAAGCTATGCTCTGGTGACCACCGTGACGCTGTGATTCCCATGCCCTATCGCATTCCTCTTTCTCAGATCCCAGGCATTTTTTTTTTCCCCTACGTGCAGTCCAGGATGTAGACAAATGAATTCCAAGTGACCTATGTGGGGGTGGACTCTTTGGAAACAAACAACAAAAATAAGATATCTCCTGTCCTCACTTTTTCATTTGCTAGTTCCCTGGATACAGTTTATTCGTGGCAATGAAATACACATTGTGTCTCTGGAGTTAGATCCAGCAGCAACATCTTTACCACCCCCTAACCTTGGCTTTTTTTTCTTCTCCTCTTTTTTTTCCTTTTCTTTTCCTGATTTCCTATTTAAGCCTTTACAAAAGACATCTTGTTTAACATTATCTGCTCCTTTGGAAGTCAGGCTGCCCTTTAAAGCCTATCATATCAAGGCTTGCTATTGATTTAAACAATGTTTTTTTACTGGAAAAAGTTTAGGAAACTGGACATTTTGTAAAAAATTCTTGTACGTATCTGCACAGGCAGGACAAATAATCACTCTGTTTGCAGGGAAAGGGAAAAAATTCTTTTGGATCTTTCACAGTGAAGAAAATCCTGTAGGTACAAAAACTGCTAAAAAGAAATAAAACTGCAGTTGAGGAACAGACAATAAACATTTCAGATTGCTTTATGGCACACTATTACAGGCAACTATCTTGCTTAAGTAGGCATAACATTTTTCACAGTATGTATTTAAGGTTATTTTATGGGGTGAATTAACAGCAGGGAAACATAGCTCTTAAAGGGAGGGGAGAAATAATTTCTGCCACCCTAGTGGCCTGATAGATCACAAAAAATCTTTTAAAAATGGCCGGAGAGATGCACTGCATGGTCAAGCAGGAACAGCCTCCAGCCTACCCCGATGCTCGTGTTGTGGACTGCACAGAGATCCCACGGACAACAAAACCCAGGAGTGAGCCCTGGGATCAGTTCAGGCCCTACAGGCACTGGGGAGGCTGCCCTGGTTTCCAAGAGTGTTGCTAGGACACCTGTGGGAGATGCAGCCCTGCAGCCTGGTGAGAGCAGCACTGGAAAGAGGTTCCTGCTGTGAGACATCTCTCCTCTCCCACCTCCCTCACTGGCACTCTTGGAGCATCCAGGAGCCCGCTGGCAGCAGCCCCTTGCTCCTGCTGTCAGAGCCAGCCTGCCTTCCTCACCCCAGCCCCGATACCAGGCTGTTTGGGCCACCACAGCCCCCCCACGGACCTCAGCCAAGCTCCAGAGTGGCTCTCAAGGACAGCAAGCTATGCAGTGACATCCTCTTGCAGGCTGCCAACTGCTGCTGGCCTGAAACAATGAAACAAAGAATAATGGGAAAAGAGCAGCATTGTGCTGGATTCCCTTTGGCTTCATCGAAATTAGTGACGTCCCTCGGTTCTGGGTGCTCCAGAGCTCTCCTGGCTGTGCACAAAGCAGAGCCCAGAGGGGCAGGGTCCTGCCTGGCAGAGGGTTCTCAGCACTTCTCTGCCCCGACTCCATGGGCTGACAGGGTGGGTTTGCCAGTTCACAGAATCCTGAAATTGGGTTGGAACAGACCTTAAAATCCATCTCATTCCACCCCCTGCCATGGGCAGGGACACCTTCCACTATTCCAGGCTGCTCCAAGCCCCATCTAGCCTGGCCTTGGACACTTCCAAGGATCCAAGGGCAGCCACAGCCTCTTTGGGCACCCTGTGCCAGGGCCTGCCCACCCTCCCAGGGAAGAATTCCTTTCTAACCCTGCTCCCTGTCAGTTTAAAACCATTCCCCCTTGTCCTATCACTCCATGCCCATGTGAAAAGTCGTTCTCCAAATATTTAGCTAATTTTTCAGCAGTCCAAAGGAAATGAGAGAAAACTCATTTTTATTATTCCCCAAGGAGTAACAACTTGCCCTGTTCCCCAGTTTACTTTTACCTCCTTGGAAACAAACACTTTTTACTCCAGATGCTCCCACCAGTGGCTGAGTCCTCATGGGACCTCCTTCACCTTCCCTGGAACATGCGGAGTTTCCACAGAGGCAGAGGAGCTGATCTCTTTGTAAATTATGTGCACTGAGCTAAGCAATTTACCAGTTCATTCTCCCAGGTGGCCAGTGACCACTGTGTGCCTATCTACTTAATTTGACAATTAATCTCTGGAAGGCTAGTAGTCATTTTAGATTGACTTTTTAATCTTAAAAATTAGCAAGCAACTTCCTTCTGGTTAGTTTTTCTTTTTATTTGTTGGTTTTTCCACATATTTCCAGTGGTCATCTCGTCTACTAAATTCGTTCATCCTTTTCAATGCATCACTTTGGGAATCAGAGGTGGGGGGAGGAAGGAGAGTTGCTAAGAAATTGGAAAACATTTTACATTTTTTAAGTAGGTAAGATTAAGTGTTTGTGCCATAGTTTACAATTATAATAAAATAAATCTAGAAACTATTTCATGTATGAGAGCATGTGCATTAGAAAACATATTTCTGTAACAGATAACCATCTTCTGAACACTAGAATGTTGGTAATTTGTCAGATTTTCTTTTAATTAAAACTGTGAATATAGTTCATGCTCTGTTTGATTCAGTGTCAACATTTTGGATGGGGGCTAAAACTGATTTCCTCTTAAATCTTTGCATTTCTCAGGACAACTGATGAAGTGTGCCTTAACATTAAGCTCATGAACCCATGAGGTTTGCCTGTTTCAAGATCAGTAAATCAAGAGATATTAGAGCAACAGCCCTGATAAGACTCACGACTTCTAACACTTCTGTAAATGCTGTCTTTACCAAAACTGCATCCATTTTTCCTCTCAGACAACCTGTTTTAATTCATTGCATCATTACCAAGCTGGTCCACTGTAAAATGAATTAAAATTATGCCAGTTAGGAATTCAATTCTGAATATTTTTCTCAATGCAACCCATGAAACTTTTAAACTGTTCAATTTTTTTTTTCTTAACAGCAGAAAAATCTGCCTTGTGTTTCTCTAAATAATTAAAAAAATATTTTCTTTTTTAAATTTTCAGTCTCCCTTTCTGAAAATATGAAAACTTGCATGGTCTGGTTTGGAAGGGACCTTAAAGCCCATCCAGTTCCACCCCCTGCCATGGGCAGGGACACCTTCCACTATCCCAGGCTGCTCCAAGCCCCATCCAACCTGGCCTTGGACACTTCCAGGGATCCAGGGGCAGCCACAGCTTCTCTGGGCACCCTGTGCCAGGGCCTCACCACCCTCACAGGCAAGACTTTTTTCCATGTATCCAACCTAAATTTCTCCTCTTTCAGTTTGAACCCAGCACTCCTTGTCCTGTCACTACATTCCTGATGCAAAGTCCCAGTTCTGGGTGTGTTTGGAGACCCAGACCTCACTGCTGTTACACAGAGAGTTGAAACAGACACCACATTTCTTAAAAACACTCACATCTCACCATGTTTAGCTCCAAGCCTCAGTTCCTTCTACCGTGGCTATTTTAATAAATACCCATGGCACTCAATAAAATTAAAACATCAGTGAACAAAACAGATCCATATGAATTTTTCCCCAAGGATTAGGAGCGGAGAGGAAGCACATCTGGTACAGGAGAGTCGTGTTGCTAACTGTGCTCAACTGCCCCACTGATAGGTAAGCAGGGCGATAATCTCATTTATCTGCAACGTACCTGAATGCCTCTTGGATCAAAGCCTGGGGAAGGCAAAGGAAAGGACTGAAAACTGAGAAGGACCACTCTGAAAAGATGGCAACTTTCAGATGTAATCACCCTGGCAGTGAGGTACTCGATTCCCTGGGAATTACCTCAAGATAAATGTGGTGAGAATGACTTTGGAGAGGATGTGAGGAAAAGCACACCCTGAGAAAGAGGAGCAGATGCATCTTTCGAGCTCAGTATTCCTCATGCCTCTAACTTCACATGCCCTTTACACAGCCTTCTACTAATTTTTCTACACTGATAATCTATAGAACCTAATTACACAAAGTCTAAAAAAGCTCCTTCTACGAAAGGCATAATGCTGATATCTGAGTCACGAGCACAGTTAATGTAATCTAACACATATTGCGGGAACCTACTGCACACAGATATTACCAATTAGCACATGATTTTTAACAATCAACATTCATGCAATTAATAGAACACTTCATATTCCTTCTAATTTTGAGCTCTGCATGAGCATATGTTATCATGACGGAATGTGGGATCATTTATTTATACTGGAAGCAAGGCACCACATAGAAATCAGAGATGCTGAAAGTTAGCCTGAAAGTGAAACAGGCTCAGCTTTGCATTGAGGAAAGAATATTATTAGTCTGACTTCTAAAAGTTGAACCTTTACCTTAACTTCTTGTTGATCCTTGCTGTTGGTGAACTTCTGGAGAGGAAACTGTATCCTGATTACAGCTGGGGAATACAACAATCAGTTCATCAACAAGCACTTCTCTCTAAAATTAAAAACTATAACATAGATATCACTCAAAAAAAAAGTAAATAAATGTATCTTGCTTAGATATATAAATATGTGTATATGTATATATTCAAAGACAACAATAGCTAAGCACCTTGTTTCCCATAACATATTTATTATTTTACTTTACTGTGGACAGGGAAGAATTACTATACTTATAGGGCAGATGAAGGTTTGAGGCATACAGAGATTAAACCCAGATCCTCACAGCATTTAAACACTCACTTGCTTTGAATTCCATAGGATTCAGGCATTTGATACCTTTAGGTTCCAATCCTGTCTATTTTTCTGGCAGCAGAGCAAGCAGGGAGGCAAATACCTGTTTCCCAGAGTGGTTGTCAGCCTTCCTTACCCATCTCTCTCTTCTTCCTCCTTGGTGCTGGTATCAGTAAGAAGCAACGAAACCTCACTTTAATTACTGAAGCCATGGATGTGTTACTGGCTCATTAAGGAGACGAGATGCTCAGTGAGGAAGGTGTTTTTTACACCTAGACTGCAAGGACTCACACTGCACTGCTGCAGTGGCTGGAGCTGCTTCATTCCCTGTCTGGCTCTGGGAAGGATAACATCAAAACATCGGGGCTATGCGAGCCTTCACTCCAGAACATCCTCACATCTCCACCTGCCTGGTTGCAGAGATGTCCCACACGTGGTTCCTGCCACTGAAGACGTTCCTGCAGGCCTTCCCAGCCAAGCACTCCCTTCAGAAGCTCCTCCTGGCAGCCTGAGTACACTCACCTGCCATGCCAGCATCCCACCACAGCCACCTTCCCTTCAGTTTAGGAAGATCTCTCCTCTGATCCTGCTCTCAATACATTTTGGAGTGTGACAGGAGTTGCTGTCACCAGGGAGTCCCTTTCCACTTCCAGTGGAGGGTGGTGGCTGTCCCCTCTTTGCCTTTCCGGTGGGTTAGGGACAGCATTAGATTCCCTTGGGCTTCTGCTTTGGGAAGAGCTCTAAGCTCAGCATGAGGAGGTTTTTGGTGCAGGGAATTCTCTCCAGCAGCAGGTACCCAAAGCAGCTCAGACTGCAGATGTAGATTCTAAATCATTGTGTCTTTTCCTCTTTCAGGACAAGCTCCTGAGAGAATTTGGTTCACCACACCTCCGACGTGGATTTATGAACAGGATAAAAGCAGCCATTCTCTGGGTATAGCTCTGTTTCTAAAAGATGTCAGAGGAGTATTTATGTCTCCCATTGCTGTCCTCCCCCATCGAGGGAGCCTTCACACAAACATCACCTTTTGGGCTGCTGCTGTTTCAAACAAGGGCAGATTACAGCAGTCTACAGGTTGTTAAGGAAAAGAGAGATTTCACCTGTGGCTGCACCTCTCATGTTTATCTCAAGGGCTCTCCAACCCAGTATTGGTAAAAAAAGGTGGTGAACCCTCTCTGAAAGTCAGTGTCTGGTTGTGCAATACCCTCACTTGGGAGGAAGGATGCAGTTCAGTCTGCCCAGATTTCCATGACGACCAGGGGAGATGCACAGCTATAGACAAATAAGGGGAGGGGGGAAAGGAAGGTCTCAAATTCAGTTTGCCCGAGGTAACTTCAGTGAAGGTAATAGAGCAGCATGAGTGTCACTGACAGGGAGGTAAACTAAGCATGATGGTTTTTACACTGACTAAATACATTAGCAGTGGCCTTCCTGCCAAAAAGAAACCAAGAGATACTTTTTCCCACCAATACCTTCAGTAAACTTCCATTTTTCTTAACCATTATTTTTATTGAAGGCTTTGCTGCACAAAGGATCCAGGGGGAACAGGAAATCACTTAATGGTGCAGGTTGGGGAATTCTCTAAAAATACGTAACCATGGCACCCTTGTCATTACCAATCAAGTATTCTTGATAAAAAGTAAAGTAATTAGCCTTTGAGAGGAGCATAAAGCTAATTAAAAATGACAACTTAGTCATCTCAACAAACAACAGCACAGAACCAGTCCAGAGTTCTAACTATAGCAACAATGTGATAACCTGACCTGCCACAACCACTTGCCTTCAACCCCTTAAAAGAAACCAGTTTGTGAAACTTTGATAACCTCTTCCTTTCTTGTAAAATTTAGATTTGTCTCATCTATCATCCAATATTTCTGTTTGTTCTCTGAGTTTCTGAGTCTTTTTCTAAGACAGTTTTGCCCAACTATCAGAAATTTTTTAAGTGAAATGATGGAGAGTCGTGTAGTCTCCTGAAAGGAGATGACAAAATGTGAAGCATGAACATATGCATTGTCAAAAAAATTCACAAGTTGCAAATGACTTGAGTCTCATAACAAAGTTGCTTGCTCAGAATTTATAAATAATAACCAGAAACAAAAAGAAACCACTGGTCTCTCACTTATGGAGCAACTGGGGTTCTGTCCTCTCACAGGTGGTAATGACAAGGTTTTATTTCATTTCTATGGAGCAAGAATGAATATTTCTTATTTTCTTGCCCTACAAAACTCCATGAGAAGGACACTTTATCAGGGAATTATTACAATTACCATCATTTTTCTTAGCAGGTGTGTTTACTCACATTGCAGGTACTGAAGGAAAAAAGTTGCTGTATTTTCATGGAATCATAGAATGGTTTGGGTTGGAAGGAACTGGGAAGATCATCAAGTTCCACCTCCTGCCATGGGCAGGGACAACTTCCACTGTCCCAGGGTGCTCCAAGCCCTGTCCAGCCTGGCCTTGGACACTTCCAGGGATCCAGGGACAGCCACAGCTTCTCTGGGCAGCCTGTGCCAGGGCCTCCCCACCCTCACACAGAACAATTTTTTCTCAGTATCTTATCTATCCCTGCCCTCTGGCACTGGGAAGCCATTCCCTGTGGCCTGTCCCTCCATTCCTTGTCCCAAGACCCTCTCCAGCTCTCCTGGAGCCCCTTTAGGCACTGGAAGGGGCTCTGAGCTTTCCCTTTTCAAATCACCAGATTCTACCAAACATTTCCTAACATGAACATATATATATAATATATATAATTAAATATAGTAACTGCAGCCAGCAACCCGTGGCACTACATTCCTTAGAGCTGAGAGCTCATTCTCTTTAAGAATTAGAGTTGTGGATTCACAGAATCATTAAGGTTAGAAACAACCTCTGAGTTCACCAAGTCCAACCATTACCCTAATAATGAGCCCTAACCTAAGGTGTGTGNTTTTCTCAGTATCTTATCTATCCCTGCCCTCTGGCACTGGGAAGCCATTCCCTGTGGCCTGTCCCTCCATTCCTTGTCCCAAGACCCTCTCCAGCTCTCCTGGAGCCCCTTTAGGCACTGGAAGGGGCTCTGAGCTTTCCCTTTTCAAATCACCAGATTCTACCAAACATTTCCTAACATGAACATATATATATAATATATATAATTAAATATAGTAACTGCAGCCAGCAACCCGTGGCACTACATTCCTTAGAGCTGAGAGCTCATTCTCTTTAAGAATTAGAGTTGTGGATTCACAGAATCATTAAGGTTAGAAACAACCTCTGAGTTCACCAAGTCCAACCATTACCCTAATAATGAGCCCTAACCTAAGGTGTGTGCACACAACAGAGTCTCCACAAAGTTTTGCTGCAGCTCCTGAGCTCATACTAACGGGGTTAGATTTAAAAAGGATAAACCAGAACTGTGGTGGGCCAAGCCCAAACACTGGCTCTCTTCAACAGGTCCTGCTGAGTGATGCTGCTACTTCATCACGCTGACAGACTTTCCTCAAGCACGCAGGAAATAGAGATTTGATCCTCAAAATAAGGATTTACTGGAATAGGGAAAGAGGTAGAAGAGATTATGGTTAGGTTTTGAGTATCCCACGCTAATCTTTGACTATAGTTTCAGTTCCTGCTTGCTGGGAAGGTCAGAAGAGTGACTTAGAAAAGGCCTGAGGCTGCTGAGACACGACCCGTAGGAAGCACCCCATGAAACAGAATGATTGCAGTGCAATGCAAGAAGTGAAAACTTAAGCTCCTTTGACTTACAGTATATATGAATATATGAGAGGGTAAAATACTTACAGATGTGTATCTAGACCAAATAAAAAGGCCTTGTAGAGACAGGGAAATATGTATCTTGTGCTGCGCTGCTTCCAGTCCTAGGAAAGCTTGAAGCAGAAATAAAATGTTTGCTTATATTCTGAATAAGCGTTGGATGAAAAGAAATTCTGAGCAGCCGTGAAGTAGATAAAGACCTTGATCCTGCTCTGTAATGCTTGGTAAGACACAGCTCAGGAAGGCCAGCTCTGGCTTAGGAAAGAGAGTCTCCCTAAGCCTCCTCTGCAGCTGATGGAGAGAGGGATCATCCATTCCCGGCTGGAGCAAGTGGGCATCGTTCCACTCCAATCCATGGAAGCAGACCAACACATACAGGCCGAACATCTTAGGCTGGGATCCCAAACCTACAGATCTGCACCTCTTAATAATTATTCATCCGCCAAATGTAACAACATTGGACAACCTTCCTGAGCCCCGATTTACAAGCTTTCCATTGAAAACATTTTCAGGGTCAAATTTTCCTCCAGCTGAATTCTGTATCGTGAATTCGGTGCAATTTTGGGTTATTCCAGTTTGCTTTTTCAATTCTTTGAAGTGTTTTCTCAAACATGTTTGTAAAGACTTTTGTCTAAAAAAGTTTTAAAGGCCCTAAAGGAAATGCAGTTTCTTTTCATACGCCTACAGGACAAGCAGGTGTTCTGGTCTCAGACCCTTACACGTTATAGGACATTAGGGAAGATAAGAGAAGTGCTGCTTTTCTCTTCCTTTTCTGCTTTCCCCAAGCAAAAATTAAAGTTTTACGGGGATGAGGTAGTAATCTACAACACCTGCAAGGAGCAACCATCTACTTGATCTTGTGACATGCCATTTCCTTGTGTAGGGATGGTGGAGATGAAAATGAGGTGTTTGTCTAGTAAGAAAAGCCGAAAAGAGTGAAATCTCCACTTACTCTTGTACCTCTCTTTAGACCTACAGGCTCTAAACTTAATTCCAAGTTTAACCTGCAGAAAGAAGTGGAAAAAATACTCTGTAGGGACCAAGACTGTGTTGGCAGCGGAGTGGATTCAGTGATCTAATGGTTCTTTTTCCAGCTCTGATTTCTTTGATACTATTTATAAAAAGGGAAGAAAAATGATGGACCACTCCAAACAAATTGTTACCATAAACCAACAGCAACCATCAGAATTGGCCCTTTAAGAGTTGTGTGGAGAGAGGGAGAGGACTAATCACGTACCTTTCCTGGTCCTGGGCTATGTTTATCTCCCATATTTATTTAAAAGCAAATCAAAATACTTTTAAGCGAGTCGGCTGGTTCCAAATTTAGGAACAATTGAACAAAGAGGAATCCGCTAATTCCAGATGGAGTGCATATAGTCCCTTGGCACTTATTACTTACCAAATGTTTCAGAAAGCAAACACATGACCTAAAAGATTTCGTGAGTGTGGGGTCCTCAAAAAGCTTTTAACAAGTCATGTATTTCCAAACGTATTTACTTTACCCACACACAAAACCCCACTTCGTTTTCTTTTCGGGTTTTTTTTTTTTTTTAGGCAGACAATGCTGCCTTTAAAGACTATTTATGGATGATTCAGTTATCCCATAAGGGCAGGAGCTCCAAAGGTGTCTCCTTTGAAAGGCTTCAGCTGTGGAGCATCTGCTGCCTGCGAGGGCCACCTTCCCCGGCGGGCGCAGGTGTTTTGCTAAAGTGGGATCCTCCTGCCCAGCCCTGCAGGAAATGGGCACCCACAGATGGTTTCTCATCTCAAAGAGAGGCAAAATATTTCTCTGTTGTGGGTTTTTTTCTTTTAAATCTGCTCTTTTGCACACCAGAGTTGTCCTCCAACATCCTGCAAGGGAGTGCCAAGCCACCGTCATGACACACCTCCAGGCCAATTAATTGAGATTATTTTTGTATGCATTTCATATTCGTTACTGAGGTGTTCAAAATTAATTTCATAGGAAAATTAGTCTAATGAATGCAACTTGGAATTTTTTAGGGAGTATTATATTCCATTATTATAATTGTTTCCTCCCCAAATTAAATACTTCAGGGGAAGAATAAAGTAGAAATTTTTGATTTTTGAGGCAGTTTGATGAAAGTCAGTGGCTTTTCAGCAGCTCTCCCACCCTAGGAGCACAGAGGTGGCAGTGATATTGCCATCTGTGCCTTTCCCAAGCCTCTGGAGACATCAGCATGTAGGTCCTGGTAGGCAAAAATCCCACCTGGGTGACTACTTTGGGAGATCTTCACTAAAGCCCTTCAGTCTGAGAGGGTGAAAAGGTTTCACTTCTGTTCTTGGTGACAATTTTCATAACACACACTACAAAAACTTCAAGATTTTCTGCTGGAAGGATGAGCCTGGTCCTGCAAGAGGGGCAAAATCAAAGACAGCAGAGAAAAATATTTAATAAGCATTTAATTCTCAATTGAGGTGATTTTTTTTTTCTATTCTTGCTTTCAACATTCTAACATGTTTTTTCTTAAAAATCAAGCCCTTTCCATGGTTGTCAAACCAAAAAATCTAAAGGCAGGGAGTTGTGACTAAGAGACTGAAAAGAGAAATAACTTTTCATGATAGTATAAATAGGCAAATGTAATTTAGTCTTGAGTTTTTCACAAGTGATACCTCTTCCCTTGAAGCTTTTTAATCTTTTTTTTTTCCCCTCTAGCTCTTATTTTAATAACCTTCCTTCCAGTTATGCTGCAACCCTTTCCTTTGGGCTTCTATGGTTGTCATTTTTTCATAGCCACAGACCCAGCCCAGAAAGAAACTGAGGGCACACATTGTTATTTCAATTTGAGCACCTAGAAGGTGAAATTTATCTGCTGACAAAGACTCTCTTTGTTCAGTAACTCTTCTCCAACTGTGTGCAGTGTGATTGTCCCTAAAGTTTTCCTACTGCCGGCATTTCCCTGCAAATCCTTAAGCTGCAGCAGCAAACTCAGCCGAACACGTTATTTTACATTTTTAACTGAAATGCGTTTTGTTTTTATTTTAATGAATCCCCTAACTCCAAGTTTAATTAAACTCATGTTTTTTAATTAATTACCAACAAATGCAAATAAGGCAAACTACACAAACATGTATTCACCGTTCCCTGATAGATACGTGGGTGGGGTTTTTTTTTAATCCTGAAGTGTCAGGATTTAAAAATCTGAAAGTCTTGAGGGTTACAACCCAAAAATTCTTTTCATTTGGGGCTTTATGAGAATATCTTAGTAGTGTATGACAGGGAGCTCTGCTTAAAGGAGCAGAAAGCAAACTGCAGGTTCTTTAGCTTTACCCATGTTATTCTTGCTAAACAACAGGGACACTCAGCAGATTTAGGCCTGTGCATACATTATTATAAGAAAAAAAAAAGTAGAATACAAGAATTTCATAGAATCCCAGTTATGTTCATCTTCCCTAAATGCTGACAAATGTGGTTTCATGAAATGCTCTCCCTGGCTGTTGAAGTGTAGCTAAAACAGAAATCCTAAATGAAACACGTAAGAGTTCAAGCATCAAATTTAAAAGCTCTGAAGCCCAGGAATCTCAAATTTAAGACATGTAATATAATCATGCTTAAAAATTAGAAACTCTCTCCTGTGAGGACAATACACAGTTGAATTACTTTTTTAAACTACATAAGTACTATGCTCAGGAGTAAATATTTCAAGATCTCATGAAATATTTCTCTGAAGAGTTGCTTAGAAATTTCTTAGCTTCTCTGATCACTTTTTTCAACCTAAACCCTGCAAAAGCAGCCTGTCCCTAATACGTGGGATTATTTAAATCATTAAAGCTAGCTGGAATATTTGTTTCTGCTCCTTGCCCAGGCTTGACATGGATGAATTTGGCTGTGCCCACATGTCTAGTTCAGCTCGATCTCACAGTCCCAGGGTGACCTGAATCCACACACAGAGATCTCGAGTTTGCTCAAAGCCTCAGTACAGTGCTTGAGCTCTGGCCCTCCTGGATCCCAGCCCAGAGTCCTGGCCCTCTACACGCTGGACACGAAGTAAAGCCAACACTGGAGTGCTCAGAAAGTTCCCTGGACACTGTATTTTCCCATCAGTCAGCAGGTAAGAGCTGGTTTTCCTACTTGGCAAAGGTTTTTCTTATTTGCAGCAGCACTACATACCTATGGAAAACACATTCTGCACGTGTTTGCAAGCATTCTTGTTTCCACTTCTCTTTATAGTCCCTTTTCGATTATATTTGGAGTTTTATACATCTCTGTATTTATATATTTTATGTATTTTCATAAAATTTGGGGTTTTTATACACATACACAACTCTCTATGTACACATCCATAGAACCTCTTCTACTTCTCCCCATCCAAAATAACAGGCAGATTTCTCCATCGTTTACCACGGGCTGGAAAGAAGAGATCAAAGGACTGACACTAAACCACCTTTATCTCCATAAAGAGTTTTTCTGCCCCAAAAGATGCAAAATGTGAATGAGCAAATTTGTGGTGCCTCTTTTCCCACCAAAAGGGCAAATTAACAACTTCAAAGGGAAATTAACAGCTTTGAGACCTGCCCATATAGATAACTTTTGGGCTAGTGGGAGTTTTTCCAGCTCTCTGTCCCTCCGTTTGCCCAGATGAAAAATGGGAATAAGCTGCCCCAAATGATCTTATGCAAAAATTTAATTATGTTTAGCTTATCTAATTGATGTGTTTTGAGGAGCTTGGCTAAGAGATGTCATATGTGCAGAGCTATTTGTTGTGTTTAAAGATATTTGTGCTCCCATCCTTGGGAAAATTCCTCACGTTCCCTGTCCTGCTGCACTTAGAAATGATCCTATCTTGATTGTGTTCCAGCTACCCAGTGTCAAAAATAATCAGGAATAGGCAAGATAAAGCTCAAGAGTGTTCTGCGCAAGGCTGTGAATCCAGTGGCTCCTCCTTCCCCTCCTTGTCCAGTCTAAACACATGCAACCCTTTGGAAATAATAAATAAATAATTAAACCAGCAGGGCAATGTCCACTCGTCTCCTGAACAGTTCCTGTAACACGATAGTCCACAGCCAGCCATGCAAGATTTATCATCAGAATTTCAAGGCTTGAGAAAGTCCTTAAAATATCCCACATCCCCCCAGACAGCTCTTCCAAAAAAATGAGGAAATAGAGATATTCCCTCTTTTGCTTTTTCCCCGGTTTCCTTCCAGCCCACAGGTTGGCCAGAGGCACGGGGACCGTCAAGACCAGCTTCGGCAAAAAGGGGTTTTCCTTCCTTAAGAAATATTGCAAACAGAAGATTCCCATGTTTGAAAGGTCAGAGGAAAAAAACATAATGCACTCATGAAGAGACAACCTCATTAATCCTGTTGTTCTTGGCCCAGTCAATAGAAGAAACATAAATGCTGTCAACACTGCGCTGCTAGATAAAGGATAAAAAGTGGGAATGAAATGTTTTACTGCAAGGACTGCTCTTATGGTTTGAGAACATTTCTGGAAATAACCTGAGCTGAGAAAATGTTCCCTAGGAGGAATAGATTCTGTGGGAAACTGTGTGGAAGATAAAGTTTGGTCAGTGACCTTCTCACTATCCTCTAATCACACAGCACACACTGCTCCAAAGAGAAAAAAAAAGGGATACTGTGCAGCTAGAGACACTTTACCTTCCCCACATTACATGAATCGAAGTGGAAAACACAAGAGTATCATAAATCTCTATTTCACGCTTTCGGATACTGTAGTGAAATAATAATCTACTGTAACTCACTGGGAAAAAAACGTGACTTTTGGTTTAGGGCACTGCAATAACACCAACCGTGGTACACCTTCGGTGAGCATGAAAACAAATGACTGGAAGTTGCTAAAAGGGGAACTTGCCTTTTCGTCTGTGCAACATCAGAAATGGAGAAAGAGCCTCACATTTCTCATCCAAAAGCAGGAATGACAGAGAGGGGGAAGGCGCGAGGCGAGACCTCTCCTGTGCAGGCAGCTCCCAGGGATGAGAGAGAAAAGCTCAGTTTAAATACTCACACGTTAATGCAGCAGCAGCAGCATTCAGACACTGTATCTGCACAGACAGAGAGAGTAAATATTGGCTTATGTGGTTACTCCTGGGAAGATTAGAGAGACATCAAATATGGATGTCCCCAGCGCTCCACACACAGGGAGGGTATTGGAAAACTCCCACCTTTAGATATTTGTGGGGACTATATCGCTTTTCCCCCTTCTTTTTTATTTTTTATTTGTCCTTTGAAACCAGAATTACTGTAATTACTGTCTCTAAAAGGTGGTTATTTGAAGACTGGTGTTACACGCACGGAAATGTCAAAGCTTTTTTGGTTTCTGCAGCACGAATCTCGGGAATGCAGTGTGATCTTCCTGAAATGGCATTACTGGGGGAATGCCACGGCACAGAAGTTGGGTAAATATTTTCCTTGTGCTCATCGGTTGCTGGCTGTTGACAAATACACACTACCTAGAGCAGTAATGCAGGGTAATGATGTCATTACTGGGGGATAAACATCGCAGCTGCCGTGCGTGCCTATAGCTCTTGCAAAATAGAGCTGAGGGTGAATTTGTACTCCACATCTTTCAGATATTTCACTAATCACCATAGAAATAATTGCAGGAGCGATTGGTGAGCTAATTTAGACATCTGAGCTGCTCGAGTTCGAAATTACCCTTTTTTTTTTTTGAGGAATCCTTAGAGATAAAGAGAGTGGAGTGGACAGAATGAAATATCTTTTTGTCTTCGTCCCTTGCTGGTTTCCAATGGGACATGAAACAGCGAGGGTGCAATAAGTTATTCTCTGATTTTACTTCCATCCATCTGGAAACAAGAACTACCAGAAGTCTGACAAGACAGCCTGATCTCCAGCCAGATTTCTAGAAATGTTAATAAGAGATCCTTATTCAAAAAGCACCTTCAAAACTTCTTGACTACCAGGAAGAGAACCTCGGGTGTCTCATCAGCCACCAGAATTACTCCTGGAAAAGGATCAAGAAGTGCCCTGCAGAATTCTCCTGCTACCAAACCTGTGTATGTATGTTTGTAACCAAACCAACACACATCAAATAATAGAGATGTATCATCCATACACAAGATATTGCAGGTAACTAGAGATCAGGAATAAAACCTTTTGGAAAACCTTCAAGAGGTGGAACAGCATTGTAACAGATATTCTCTCGAGGGCTTCATTCAAAATAAATTTCTGTATTTAATTGTATTAATTTATATATTAAGGAGATTCTTCCTTTTGCTTAGAGCTTTCTAAGTGTAAACCAGGAATGTCTCAGAGACTCGCAGAGGATGGAGGAGCAATTCCTGTGCTTTGGTCAGGTACATATCAGCTGCAAAATGAGCTCAGGACCACACAGGTCCTGCAGAGGCTTTGAGGGGTGGTTTATGGCAATAGCAGAGACACCAGCAGAATTTTCTTGCTCCATTTTGTGCAGTGCAACTTAATGGCATTATCGACATCTTCTGTGATATACATCCTGTGATCAGTGCAATTACTGCATGTCATCACCACTGTAAATTTACCCAGCCTGAAACCATTTTAAACTTAAACTGCATACTTAAGAACTACTATCCACCTCCTCTTTGTAAATTAGCTGTATGATTTATCTGTGGGAACCATTTCAAAAAGTATACATTCAGAAATACATATACCACATGATGTCTTTTCCATATGGCATCTCATAATTATTTTGCTGTGTGTGAACATGATGAAAACAGTTTCATAATTCTCTAAGGGTTAGGGTAAATTATTTCAATTAGACATATTTCAGAGCAAACATTACCTTAGGGTTTATTAATAATAGTACCTGAGAAGGAACAGCTGCCTTTTAAGCAGCAAGAGCTGTCAGCTTCTCACTGCCCCCCTGTAGCACCCCTTTTGTGACTCTAAAAAAATGGTAGATTTTCTCATGCTTTACCTAAACAGAGAACTTGGCAGCAGAGACCTGGTTGTAATCCTCAGCAAGGGAGCTGGTGGGTGGATTTTTTTCTCTATAAACTCTTGTATAAACCACACCAGTCTCCTGGTATTTATTTTGTGTAATGTTGGAAATCATACACAGATCCAACAGGCCATGTAAAGGAGTTTTGTAACTTCCTGAAACCCTTTCAGGCAAAATCTTTTCTCCAACAGCAGTCCAAGGTTGTCAGGATAATATCATCATTTTTTAAGGGCAAGGTTCCTCAACCATCTGTAATAAGATAGCTTTGAAAAGACAAAATGCAAATCTAAATTAGATCAGCTAATTATTAGGAATTGCTATTGGAATTATTAAAAAGAAAATTAGCTCCATTGTCAGAGCATATGGACTGTTTTGCAAGCAAAGGGCTAACAGGCAGCTTGCCTTGCAGGTTTCTGTGCTGGGCTCCTCATTTAGCTGGTTTTATGTATTAATACTGTAAAATGATGTGCATTGATTTTGAATGATCAGTTGTGTGGGGATACCCCTCTGCTCAGGGCAGCCCACTTGCTTTGATGCTCCACACAAATGCATCTCCCTCTTTGCAAGGAATACTTTAATTTAACTCACAAATACCTAAGAATCCATGTAAACCCCTAAACCTGATGGGGAAGTGTGCTGAGAGCCAGCCAAGGAACAGGCATGGAAAATCCCTGCCTCTCCTCACCCTCCACAGTGTGCAGAGAAGTGAGTGAACTGACCCTGAACGCACAGTCACTAAAGCTGGGTTGAAAAAAGGGACAGAGTTACGTCTGTTGGCTAATAAATAATGCAGGTACAATCTCACAGAGGGCTGGTGTGACTGAACACTTGTTACAACCTGTGGGCTGGAGGAAAAGTGTTGTGGAGCTGCCGCTCTCAGTCGGAGAGTGGGAGGTGAGGGTATCAGCCCTCCCCCCAGTCCTGCTTATCCCAGCCTCATGCATGGAAGAGGGGTGAAAGCACCCAGTATGGGAAAAGTAAAAATTCATACTGAAATACCTCCAGTAGTAAGAGTTAAACTTAAGAGTTTTAAAATCAGTGTGTTGAGAAATCAATTCTCACCTTGGCTGCCAGTCTTCGATCCAGCAATGCTTGTGTGCCTATGGGGAGTGGGATTTTCAGTCATTGAATTTATCAATTCCACCACAAATATATGCATACACACACAAAAACAGCACAAAAAGAGAGACAGAGGATGTACTTACAGGCAGAACTGTAGGTATTACACACAGAATTGCAGAATGGGTTGGGTTAGGAGGGATATTAAAGACCATCCAGTCCCACTCCCTGCCACAGGCAGGGACACCTTCCACTAGACCAGCTTGCTCCAAGCTCCAGCCTGGCCTTGAACACTTCCAGGGAAGTGCAAACCCATGAAAACCAATATCCAGGCTATCCAAAATGCTCAGTTATCACCCAGCCAAACATGACTCCTCCACGACATCATTATCGTGCTTTAATCTTTTCATCTCAACCTCAAGAGGAAAAAACAGTTCCAAAGAGAGAAAAAAAAAAATTGATAGGTAAAAGGCATTCAAGCTATAAAATATTTCCTTTTGATTCAGGTCCTAGTATTTTTGCCTGGCTCAAGTTCAGGAAGTTCTATAACTCTGTTGAGTAATTTCCAAAGGCCCCTTGCCCGTGTCTTTGCTCAGGAACACATTTAGCTTTGAAACGGCCACTTTAAATATGAAAGAAGCCATTTGCTCCTCTGTCATCTCTGGTGCAGTGAAGCCTGTGGATTTCTACAGAGGTTTTTGCCTGTCCCTTCTCCAGCAGGTCCCAGCCCCACAAGGACCTTCCACCCTGGCTGCTCCCTACTCAAATGTTCTGGGGCAGACTCTCTGTGTCCTGCTCCAGTGTGTAGAAACCCACAATAAGTGAAGGAATGGGAACCCTAAACCTGAGACCTCTTTAATAAATTGAATAAACAAGCTTTTTTCTAATGTTTGGACTTTGAAACTGTTATTTCATTTGGGGAAGACTATATTCCCAGTCATGGAAACTTCTAATCTCTTTCTCCATGTCATCCAAGGAGGGGACTGACCTCTGACCTTTGCTTTCCTCTCTACTTAATTCCTTTATTTGTTCTCCTTCACTCACTCCATAACCAGAAAATCTGTGTTACAGTTCAAATGCTGCTATACTTTTCAAAATCCCACACATTTCTGAGTTCAATTCTTTTTGGGCAACTCTCCTGAAGCAATGAAGCTTTCACACTGGCCCTGTCTGCCAGACCTTTTCTTCCTTAACCATTTGCCAATTCATTGGCTTATTTCAATCCAATTTAATAGAGAGGTAGAAGCCCTGAAGATAATTAAATTCCTGTAACTTCTGCAAACATTGGCAGCTGGAGACAGGTAGGGGATTGAAAAGAGAGCCTCTGCCATGGCAAAAACTACAGTCATAGGTTTAGCTTGGATATTAGGAAAAACTTCTTCACCAAAAGGGTTGTCCAGGGCAGTGGTGGAGTCCCCATCCTCGGAGGGATTTAACAGCCACATGGATGTGGTACTTGGGGACATGGCCTTGTGGTGGCAGGGCCGGGGAATGGTTAGACTCAATCATCTCAGATTTTCCAACCTAAGCATTTCTAGGAGTCTCTACAGGAACATTTCTGCTGGCCTGGGCTCAGCCAAGAGACAAATGTGAGACACAGCACCTGGGGGAAACTGAGGCACTATGGCAAAGGACGGCCATATTCAGATCCTTCATATCAAAATATGAAGGATCCAAATACTGAATCTGAAGTGGCAATAAGAGTTCAGGAATTCTGCATCTCAGGGTACAGTATTAACTTTGCTCCTCCTTTCCACAAGTGCTGAATCTAAAGTCCTTGTTTCACCTAATTTCTGCAGAAGTAGGTAAGAACTGACGTGATACCTGGTACCTAGGGAGGAGAATCTTATTCCAGATTCAGCATCTGTGCACAAAATGCTTTCTTCAGCCTGTAGTTTTTGAATCTGAAAGCTAATGACAGCAACACTGTGAGTATTTTATTTGTATTGTTATTTATCTTTACAACAACTTCTGGCATAGACAGGGCTTGTGCTACTCTCATACCCATTCACAACATCACTGCATGAGTGATTTAGGTATAAACTTGTGCTCACCAGTTGCACATTATCCTTTATTGGCAATGGGTCTCGTCTGGGAGCCAGGAGACAGACTCCCCTCTGTGCACTAGAGGTTGTGGGACTGTGGAAAGTAATCCTTTTTTTCTTTTTCCTTCTATGTCCTTTTTTTCTCTCCCACATTTTGCCTTTTTCATTAGTTCGAGCTAAAAGTCCTTGAGTAGAAAGGACTTTTTTTTTTTGCACTAGACGTTTGCATGAGCCTAAAACATTGGGAGCATTTCTTAGTTCAGGTCCAGATGGGCTATTGCAAAGAACATAATAACAAGACTAGCAAATGCTGATGTTCTCATATCTACATGACAACATCACCTTTCAAATGGGAACACTTGTCTGTATATGTTATGAGAAAACATTTTTACTTGCATATTTAGCTGTAACAGCCCCACTGAAGTGCAAACATAAGATCTTAAAAGTACCTCCATCAAAATTAATGGACAGCCTGACAGAGATCAAACTTGTTTTCTGCAAAGAGATTAATAATCTTAAGGCATCTCAGATTTTGCCATGCTGGTCTTGTTTCTGCTTCTCTTGCTCTGAGAGAAAGGCTGGACCTCTCCTGAATGTTGTTGCCACCCACGAGCCTGGCTCAAGACCCATCTATAAATTTCATTTGCCTTTTGAAGAGACGAAATTTTCCTTGACGAAGGTGATTATCAGGTATTAAAGGCTAATCTTATAATAAATTTGTGAATTAGTAAGCTTATTTCTTAACTAGTCAAAAGCAAATCCCTCTTGCTCATACCTTGTTACACTGGCATCGCATGCTATCGTATCGCTGGAATTTAATCGTTTGTCAGGGTGAAAAAAATCCCAAGCAGAGATATTTGCTCACTGAAATGAGCCAGGGTAGCCAGGTTACTCCCCATAATGTGGTTTTTTATTCAGATTTTAAAAAAAATTTAATCCCAAAGGGCTTTTATTTTGTGTCAATTCACACAATAAAGTTCTCTTTTATGAGGCTGACTTTGCTCATGTGTTGTTAGCGCACTTAATTAAACTCTGAAATGCTTAATTCTTTCTGGGGCCCTAATTCTCTTCTATACAAACATTGCTGTGTGCCCTCAACGAGGGAAAGTCGGAGTAATTCGACACAAATTTCAAAGTGTTTGTTTGTGTGTTGGGCAAAGGAGAGAGGAGGGAAAGAGTTGGATCCTGGCTTTGGAATTGCCCCTGTTTTGAAGGTGAGGACCATCTGAAACGCTTGGACCCACTTCTAATACCCCTGCAGTCTGGAAGCGTGGCTTGAGTCAGGTCCAGCTGTACCCAAAAGCAGGGATAAATTATGCATGTGAGGGGCTGCAACAGCCTTCACATTAAATATTGATCTACTGGTCCCGTGCCACGCTGTGAGCCCGAGCATCTCCAGATCCACCTGTCTGCTCCGCGGTGACGGTCGCTCCCGCAGGACCGGCTCCGGCGCGGCACACAAAGCCTCTCCTCTGAAACAGGTGGGTCTAGAGCAAATTTCCTGAGCGTAATTTATTCCACATCCTTGCTAGCATAACAAGTGTTCCTCAGCCTCTGTGGATATGTATTTGAGAGGGAGCTGTCTGTCTACATTTGATTTTACATTTCCTTGGGCTGGTTCAGAGATCCATAAGCAAAACCTTGCACCTGGGAATGTCCAAGAGGACTGTGAATTCATAAACAATAAATGGATTACAATCAGACATACCTTAACATTTTAATCTCTGGCAGATAGGGTGTGGGTAAGTGCTTTTGGGTAGCTCTGGGTAATAGATTTATTCACCTGTGTACACATTTTACTTGACCATTTCTGAGAAGAAGGATTGCGTGGGGGTGAGGGAACAAAACGGGGTGGGGACTCCTCCAAGGGTGTCCATGTGCACTCTCCCATTGCTGGCCTGGCAGGCAGAGCTACCTTCCAGCCAGCTGGAGCACTGGAGCGCAGGCAACACCCTTTTCAAAGGGGGCACTGGGCACATCATCCAACAAGAGTAAGGAAAAACCTCTTACCCTGTTGCAGCACTTTTTGACCTCAGCCTCCTGCAGTGGGGGCCATATCTTGGAAATGCACTGTAGCCTAGGAGACAGATCACGCCCTTGCAAGCCTTCCTTCCCACATCTTTCCCCCAGCCTCTGATGTAAAATGGCCATTTTTTGATCTGGAGCCACGAACCACCTCTGACCTCTATGGGCACTGCTGCCCCAAGAGATTGGCAAACTGCACCCAATATGACCCAGGTTTCAGGCACCAAAAAATATCCTTCCTGAGCTCTCCCTCCCATCCTGCAGCAGTTCTCCTACCTCCAGACACAGGTCTTCGAGGTACATCAGAAGACTGGAAGCAGATGTCTTCTCCAGCCCACTTGCTTGTCTCATCCACTTGTCAATGTGCTCCTTGTAAAGGTGCTGACGTTTGTTTGAGACATCAGAACTGTAAGACTGAATCAGACCTGTGAAGTATACAAATAACTGTGAGCGTTAAGTAATTTCCCTAACATGAAAGAACTGTAAGCAGTTATCCCAGCATTCCATCCAAATTTCTAAGTCATAGTGAGTCATCAAAACCATTTCCAACTATTTTATGAGGTGCCCCAAACAAGAATTTGAGCAACCTGACCATGTAAGAAAGGCTGGAAGGGTTAAAGTCGGGAATTTAATGGCCCACTTCAGTTAAACATTTCCAGTTAAGTCACGCGTTGAAGTTTTTCCCCACCTGAAAACATAGAATCTTTTTGAAAATTGCTTAGTAAAGGTTTAGTGTGGCATGCCCATTCACTTGGTATTCCAACCAGATGGAAAACTCTTACAAGCTCAGCCTTTAGTATATTTTCTTTTTTTTTTTGTTTTTTCCTAATTGCAACAAAGCCAAGAAGGCACAAAATTGAAGAAAACAATGCAATAAAAAAAAAAAATAGGAGAATCATCCCTTCTTATTATTTTCAGAGGAAGATTTGGGTTTAACTCTTGGGAGGAGACTCAGCTCAAATGACATTTTCACACAACCAGTACATCCTCTCCTATCTGCTGCGCCGAGCTGGGTTCAAAATAGCTGAATAGCAATAACTACCAGGCCAGTTGTGGATCTGACATTCAGAATTAAGCAGATGGCAAGCACAAAAATACAGTCTGGGTTAAATACTGACCACATTTGCCAGAAGCACAGACAGAGAAACCCCAGCCACATCCAGATCACAGGCAGAGCACATCCAGATCTACCAAAACAGTAAGAGCAGAATTCAGTATAAATTATTCTGTGCTATTAGTACATGGACATCTGACAGTATTTTTCTTTTTATGCTCTTCCTTTTTTTTTTTTTTTTTTTTTCCTTCAAAAGGATGGAATTTCACTATGTATCGGACACTTTGGCCAAGAGCTTTTTCCCAAATGGATGCAATCCCCTTTCTGATGTGAGTGCCTAACACCAGTCTCCTACCATTCCATCCAGACACGCTGCCCCCGCGGCGCTGCCGGGTAGGAGGTGATATTTAAAGCCATGCCAATGGAACACAACAGGGGATAGGCAGAGCACAAGCAACAGAAGGAGGATTTTGCAAGAGCTCGCTAGGTCACGTTAAACTCCTTCTCTGGCCACATCTAGTGTCCAGCCCGTATGTCTGAAGATCTTTGCTGGAAAGCCTTTGTTATTTATTTGGAAATTTACTGTGGCTGTGGCTTAACTCTGTGTTTGGGAGCTGTTCTTTAATTGATATCAGGCACTTCATCCTTCATAAACAACAATCAGAGGAGGACAGGGAGGCAGGTGATCAATACCGGTGGATGGCCCGGTCTCTATAGGAATGTTATACATCAAAAATTTCTACTGAGGAAGAGAAAGCAAGTGCATCAGAGCTGTATTTATGAGGTTAAGAGACTCCTACCTTTGGCTAAGCATCAGTAAAAGCCTCATAGAGAAACTTCTTTGTTTCTGGCACAAATAAATATTTATTATTGCACTGGGGAAAAAAGTACTCTCACAAAGCCTAACTATTTTAATAAAAAATTTAATATGTTTTTTTCTTCCAGACAGGAGATAAGAAGCTGTCAGAGAAATAATGGTTTAAATTACAGTGAGATGTTTCCTTGCCTAATCTCTCTCTTTCTTCTTTCCCAAAAATCTACGTGGCATGCTCAGAAATTTTATTTTTAGTAAGAAATGTCAAGGAAACACTTTATGGTAAGTGGCTGCTCTCTATTAATTCTTTTGTTATTAAATGTGGGAACATTAATTACCATTAATCATTTTGGCTCTAGTATAGATTTCCCACAATAAATTCTTTAAACACATATACAAACCCTATAATCTAATAAGTAATTTTCTTCTACCTACTTGGAAGGGAGAAAACAGCAAGACTGTTATTGTTATTTCTATTTTTTTAAAATTCTGAGGAGGAGGAGGAGAAGAAACTGGCAATGGGACCTCTATAAGAACAGCAGAAAAAAACCAATAACTATTCCTACAGACAGTGTATGGGCTACTCAATAATAAACATGACTTATAAGAGGTAAAGCACCTTAATAAAATGTAAAGAAATTCAGTAAGGAAGAGATTTATGCAGCTCTAAGTCATCAAGGAAATACATTGCTCTGCAAAAGCAAAGATAATAATGACATTTTGTTTTTCTTTGAGAAAATAAAAAGTAATACCCACATTAATTCTGCAGCAATTAGCGTGGTGCTTCCCAATGTAGCTGTGATACAGCTCAATTTCCAGTGCTGACAATAAAAGTTCACATTTAGTGACATAAACATAAGTTCCTCAAGATAAAGAAAGAAAGGTAAAGAAGAAATGTAAAGTTAGAAATACTGGTTGCTGTTGTCAAGGTAGTCTCGGGAGCTCGTGCTCCATTGTTTTTCACAGGGTAACACTGGGCTGCTGAACTCTTTTTAAACCTGCCATCACCAGATTCCCTGATTTTCATACTGGCAGGTGCATTCTTTAAACCACAGTGGGTAATTCTGCACAATAACGCTGTCATTACTCCTCGGAAGCCCTAGTTTGAATAAATATGATGAATGAATACGCTGCATTTCTCAGAACAAAAAAGCTGCAAGCTGCATCTTAAGCACAGAAGCCACCGTGTGACTGATTAAGTATGGATGCTGCTTGCCAAATCTCACTTTTAAACTTACAATTGTTCTCAGAATGCAGTTTCCATAATGAACAGTTAAAACCATTTACCTCAAATATTGATTTACATCTGGAGGCCTTACATTAGTATGTGTCTTAGCTACTTTGGGCCTTTACCACTAATCAAGGTCTGTGCAGGCAGAGGAGAATAACTCCGTGAGGATTCCCTTCACCGTGACATGATCCACAGATTGCCCTTCAAAGTCCAGAGTCATTCATCCAAAACCCAGCAGCTAAATAATGCATCCACATTCCAGCAGCTCCTCAAGTCCTCTCCTTTCACCTCATGTTAAACTCTTTAGCCCATCCTTGCACAAGTTTAACAAACAGGTTTTAATCTCTCCACTCGTGCCTTTCCCCACTCGAGACAGCTCCCACTGTTTTTTCTGCCTCTAAGCTTCAGCTTTTCTGCAGCATCTAACCTCCTCCACAAATTTCCTTTTGTTCCTAGGACTCTGGTATCCTTTCAGTCTCCTTTCAAGGCATTCTAGACACACAATTGTTTAATATAAAACTCAGCCTTCTAAGAAAACATAGCCAAACATTACTTCTTTCTTTTTTTTTTTTTCTCTTCCAGAAACTTCCTAAACTGACATAACACTTCACAGCTGGGTCAATTCCTACATCATATCCTATTTCCTCTCCTAAATCTGTTGCCTTTACATACTAAAAACCACTACTTCCAGCAAGCAGCTCAAAAGTAGTTTTCTTTAAGTAACCTGCAGCAGAGGCAGCTGCTGAGCTGCTCCAGGGGTTCTAGACCATCTAGGTGACATGTTGCTCCGATGTTCCCACACTTTCCTTAATGAAATCCCCTAGAGGGGAAATAATGAGGGTAATCCCAGGTTATGTAAATTCCTTACTGATGGAAATATATTAAAGAAGAATAGTTACTCCAGTAGTTCCCAGCGATGCACAGAAGCTTTGTGGAGAACATCCACAGAGATGCAGCGTGCAATCCTTTTGGACATTGGAACAGGCTGCCCAGGGCAGAGATGCAGTCCCCATCCCTGGAGGGATCTAAAAGCTGTGTGGATATGGCACTGGTGACACGAGTTAGTGGTGGCCTTGGCAGTGCTGGGGAACGGTTGGAGTCGATGACCTCAGAGGGCTTTTCCAACCTCAATATAACAATAAACCCCATGCTTTGCCAAAGCATTGCTGGGAAAAGCTGACTTCCCATCTGCTCGGTAGAGAAATCACACCAAGGCCCCTCCAGCAACGTGCTAGAGCGTGGAATCTAAAAAGGCAGGAATGTGAAAACCTCCTTTTCACCCCTTCCATCCACCAGCAGAACTGAGGGTAACCTACTTTCCCCCAGGAGCCCCTGTGCTCGCAAGGAGCACAGGCACAATGACGAGGAGCACACAGCGCTACCTCACACACATTATCTGATAACGTTTTAGCACCCAAGTACCCGGCATCCCACGGCTTTCCCTCCTCCCAGGATGTCACAGAGTTATTGACATTGACAGAACCAGGTTAACAGAGACTGAAGGAACACCACAAATTCCTGCCCCTAGCATGAGGGATTGAATAATTGCTTTTTCCCTTTCTGCCTTCTTTTTTTTTTCTTCCTGGTGTAAAAGTTCTCAAGCTCTGGACAACAACAGGTTGCAATACAGGTTGTTGCTCACCGTGCTGAAAATGTGCTTTGCATTTTGCACCCTGACCGGGTTGCCTGGACCTTTCTCAAAATGAATCAGTAAAAGAGGTAAATTTTGAGATATAATTTTCTTCAGCTCTATAAGCCCCAGAATTTTCAGAAAAAATAATCTGAGATCATGTAGCACACCTGTGCGATAAGAAAAAAAATAAAATCCAAATTTTGAAAAGAGTGACAGAGTTTTCTTAATTTATCAATTTATCTCAATCTATGCCACAGATAGTGAGAACTACCCTTGTCTCAATATTATTCCAAAATATCCTGAAAAAAAAAAGGACCATAATATTTTCCAGTCCTGCATTTTTAGTAACTTTTAGTCATTTTATTCAAATCTGTTTCACTAGATTATGGTCACTTTCTGGGGAAAAAAGAAAGAAAAAAAGAAAATAAAAGTGAAAAATCCAAGCATTTCAGCTTCTACTGCAGTAGAGACAAAATGCCTGTGACTTAGAGGACCTGTCACAAGTTATAAGCATAAATAGCACAGTTTTATATCTTCGGGAATAACTTCAAATACACAGAACAGCCCCCCGGTTTTAATCTTATTTTTTCCCTTAATAATTGACCTACATAAGCAACCAAATCCTTGGTACACTTTAGTGGCATAATTTAAATTTCTCTTACGTGTACTATAGAGTTGTCACTGAAGTCCCTAACCAATCATTATGGAAGACTGAGGGCTGGAGTGATGCTTTGGTTGCCGCAGTATTTAGGGGAAAGAAAAAATTAAAAAAAAAAAGAAAGAGAAAAAAAA